>SOPF01024565.1:20591-63306 GCA_012979155.1 Hypericum perforatum | reverse complement strand
GAGTTGAACAACACGGTTTTAAAACCGACTAACACAAAACAACCAAAGGTCGGACCAAATGGTCGCAACCAAGACAAAGTTTACGAGGGTCATAACAATAACTGTATAATCGTACCCACTATAATCCAAGACTCCTAATGAGATTGAATTCCTCACCAACTGCTGAGCATATCTTATCCCACACAACTTTACTATGATACTATCCCATTTCTTAATTTATATATCATCTATGTTGATAATCTTATAAGTAGAACTATCAACCACAGTCACTAGATCTAAATCAGCAAACTTATAAGTATCAAACCACCCTTTCTTAACATTATGTGAAAAGAATAAGCTATATCCAAAATTCAAGAATCAAAATATTTTGAGTATCAAAATTATGTATCTAATAAAGGTTTAACTAGTACCCAGCATATTCTAATACATATATGTAATATTTTTGCTCATTAAATTAATAAAATCAAGATAGCAAATACTTAGGTTACTAATTAATACTTCTACTCATCAGTTAGACCTAAAGCTAAATTAATCTAAATTATGATGATTTGTCCAAGCAAATTATTCTTAAGAGATCAAGATTTCTCATTAATTTGTAATAACATGGTGATTGATTTTTTTACTAATTCACGTGCCTCTCGGTACACTCATCAATTCTAATCATAATCTTAGTAGTCAATTTACATTAATCAATCAGATCACCAATCAATAACTACTACAAAAGATATTTAAATAATATATTAATAACTACATGCCATTCATAAGAGAATTCCTTATTAAGTATATTCATGAAGCATAATACATAAGCAAAGGACATTATACCAAATAGCTTAAGGATAGAGAAAGAAACACTTAGTTTCGCAAGAAAGCAATGTTATATTCCACACAAAACTACATATTAATACTAAAAAATTACTACAACAATTTTCGATAGTTGTTAGAAATAATATTGTCCAAACATTTTAGACTATTGGCCTTATATAGTCAAAAACTAGAAAAATAAGAAATTTAGAGGAGACTATTTCTAATTAAAACTTCTAAAAGCCAATACATTTGGCCTAAAATAAAGAAAGTACAAAAACATCATATTCTATTGCTTAAACATAGATCCCAAGTCATCCAAAACTAGAATAGTCTCAAAATAGTAATAATAAAACGTTCGAATAGCTTGGAATTGTCTGACTAGCGATCGCCAATTGGTTGGCATCCATCCATTTCCTTAGTCTGAGACTTTCTACCTTGCTCTTTTGGTGATTGCTACTTGACTGACATCTTCAATCACTTTGATCAAACTTTCTATTCTTCTTCAGTGGCCGCCACCAATTAACTTGTGGTTGCAAGTACATCAATTTTTTATTTGTACTTCATTCCTCGTTTGCTTCTCACATTAAGTATCCTTGAACTTCTCCACAAATCTACAAATGCTTGTAAAAGTCTATTTATCAGCACAACACATCAAAATGACAAAAAAATCACTTGGACACAATAAAGTTGAACAAAAATACAACTAAATACATCTATGTTATCAATAGCGCCGCTATAGCGCTACTATATCGAAAAAACCAAAGGGGCCACAACGCTAAGCACCCGCGAATCGCTACCGACGATGGTGGGCATAGTAGCCGCTATGGCGACCGCGATAGCGGCGGAATAGCAGAAAAGTGGGCGCTATTTGAATTCGATAGTAGAATTCCAGAATTGCCCTTACTTTTATTTTTTTTAATTACCGAGGATAAAAAGAGAAATTCGCCGCTCCCTCTCTCTCACTCTACCTTCTCTTCGGTTGTTGTAAGCCCCATTCATGGGCTGTTCTTCTCTTTTTTAGGTCTGGGTAATATTCTAGTTTGATTGTTTGATTGAAAGGAGTTGATGCGGGTTTCTTTTCAGGCTGATTGTATGAAATTTATGGCAGTGGGTCTCTTTTTAAGAGTGTTTTATTTGGGCAGTGTCATTTGTATGAACAAGGGATTCTACGGGAAGAAGTCCTTAGTCAGGTGTTTATCTTATTGTTTGTTAATGGACGGCTGTTTTCCTTTTTTATAAAGCACGTAAGTTATAGAAAACCCTTTTAATCTACGATGGACAGACAACCCTTTTTTAATGTTTGTCTTTTTTAATATGTGGACAGATGTAACATATAAATGTTATATGTTTGTCCTTTTCTGTTTAAATGAATATATGTTCGGGAAGTAGTTTTTTAATGTTTTCAATGTGCTTTAGTGTATGTTCAAAGTATATTCAAGATGTATGTAGGATGAGGAGTTAGAAGTGGAAGAACAAGAGTTTGAACCAAATGATGAACAAGATTACGTTAACGTGATTGATCTATAGAATGAAGATGAAGCAGAAGCATGTTAATGTGATTTTATTTTTGAGTATTTATGTTTATTTTATACAATGATCATTTCGCTATCCGTTATCCCGCTATTCTGTTATCCCGCTATAACGTTTTCAGGGATCGCTGTTACGCAGCGCTATCCGCTATTGACAACAGAGAAATACATACAAACTAACGCATGAGTGTTCACACAATCATCAATCATTCCTAAGCCCAAGCCCGTAACTCAGACACACAACTCCCCCCAAAGTATATAACTATATATTTATAATTAAATTTTGAAATCCAATCTGACTAGTAATCTAATCGGTCAGACCGATCGACCTAGGAATCCCCCAAAAAACCAGGTCAATCTCCAAAGGACAACAGTTACGTCATCTCAATAAAACCCCCTCTCCCTTCTCCCATATTACAACATTGCCACTCCTTCGTCTCCCCCAAGCACCACCGTCTCCGTTCTCTTCCCGTCATGGCTTCCTCCGCTCAGTCCTCACCCACCCAGGTATATGAAACGATCCACTTGTTGCAAAGTTTGAAGCTTTGCTGATTTTCGTTGGTGGGTACCTGAAATTACTCAATAGAATCAACAAACTTTGGACCTTTTGTTTTATTCTTGTTTGCTAGTTTTTATCTTTACCTATTTACTGGGGTGATGCTTGTAGGCTGTGTCTCCTGGGGATGCAAGCCGTGATCTGGACATGTTTCAACTGATCCATTCCCACCAGGTTGGTTGGTTGGTTGGTTATTTCTTGTGCTTTTAGTTCAGTTTTCTTCTTGTAGATGTAACGTGTAACTGGCCGAGGCCGATTCCGTATCAGGGATCAGATCCTCTAAACGATCTCCTGTTGGGTTTGTGGTGTTAATTCGTTTCTTTATCTTAGCATCTTGTTTGTGTACATGTATTATTTGCAGGGAAAGGCTGCTCGCCTCTCTCCGCTTGAGGAAATTCGAACAGTGCTTGATCGTAGTGTGTGTGGCATGCTTTCTACTTCTTTTCAGGTTTCCTCCCTGTTATGTAATGGCATATAGTCCTATTTAATCTTGTAGACATTTTGCGGTGTATATCTGCTGTGTGTTACCCTTGCAATCCTCTCACTTCCATCGTATTGTCTTTCTTTGCAGAAGTATGAGGGTGTCGATTTTGCTTGTGATGCTGATGGATCTCCAATACTAGCAGTTAGCAACCTAGCTGTTTATTCCAAGGTTTGCTTTGTCAGTCTGCAACTTCTTTCATTCCTACATGTTGAACATTTCTCGCACAACAAGGGATGCATGGATTTTGAACAATCAATGATTCTGGTCCTCTTGGATTGTTGTGGTATTTAGAAAAAAGATTTTCAAGTTGTGGATCCCATAAATTTTCATGTTGCCTTTTTCACGCAAAACTGGAATGGTTCAAACGGAAAGTTGGAAATGCTGGGTTCGGCTTTTTAAATTTTCATGCTGCCTTTTCAAGTTGTGACATAAGTTTCATCTGCATAATTTCCTGCTTTATAGATAGGATCGTCGTCGATCTCCTGTTTTGGGTTCGGCTCTATCATCCAGCTCCCTCTTGGTTACCCTCTCGTCCCACTACTTTTGGTTTGTGTGGTCTAGTTTCTTTCTCTAAAGTCTCACTTGGAAATTCCCTGCTCTTCACAGGACTTGCTAGCTAATCCCAAATGCTCATTGGTTGTTGCTAGAGATCCTGACGATAGAACCGATTTGGTTATAACCGTAGATGGTGATGCTGTTTCAGTAAGTTTTCTCTTACCACTTGAGCAGTTGCTTTATGAATCATAATTTTCCTGGTATCTCTATGATGAACCAGAAGTTCTTCATCTATCAAATTTTAGTAATTCATAATAATATAGGTGTCTGAGGAAGATAAATCTGGGGTTCTAACTGCCTATCTCGCAAAGCATCCAAATTCTTTTCGGGTAATTTGTTTTCTTATTGTCAATGGACGTGCTCTTTTCTATTTCATCTATTTCGTAAATGCAATGCTAATGTAGAAACTTTAACATGCAGGACGATTTTGGTGACTTCAATTTTGTGCGAATTGAGCCAAGATCTGTGCGATATGTTTCGGGGGTTGGATCAGGAGGTTAGTCTAACATTTAGCTGAGATTTTATGTAAACTTTCAATTTAAATCCGAAAGCTGTTATACTATTTAGAAAAGTAAATGTCAAATTTCCATTGATTCACAAAAATCAATGGAGGATCAAATTTGATTTTACTCTTCATGGCTTTTTTTTTAAATGCAGGTCTTTGGTCATGTGTCTGTTTAAGATGTTTTTCCATATTTTTCTGTATCTTGTTAGCGTCCTGTGGTAATTTTCATTGTTTAACCACAAAATCAGATTTTAGCAAAGAGGAGTACCAGGCAGCAAAAGTTGATCCTATAGCTCAGTTCTCTAAACCTGTCGCGGTAAATAATGCTCAACTGTTGGAAGTTTTCATCCTCGGTTGTTTCTGTCGAACATTCAAATGTGGCTTGCTTTAATATGTCTAATTTTCTTTTTGTTGTCTCAGTTTCATATGAACAAGGATCATGCTGAAGACACTAGGCTCATTGTTCATCACTCAATTTCAATTCCGGTAGGGATTAGAATTAGGGAGAAGCATAGAAGAATTGTACTTTTCTCTTCTCCCCCAAAATTGCCAAAAAGAATATGATTCTTCAAACTTGAATTGCTACTTCCCTAGGCTTCATAACTTTGTCAATTTATTTTCTCGCAGGTGGATTCTGCTTATATGCTTGATATTGATAGTCTTGGATTCTATGTAAAGGTAAACCAGTGGCAGTACCGTTCATGGTTGCAGATCAGCTTTCTGATCTCAAATCTCCGAATCCTCTAATATAAGCTCCAAATGATGTTGTTTTTCTTGTTTCGTGCTTGTAGGTTGTTTATCAAGGCAATACTCACAAACTTCGGATTCCTTTTCCTCGACGTGCAGAAGAGAGGAAGTAATAGATCTGAAGGAGATTCTTCGATTAGTTCTTGAGCATATTTAGTGAGACTAGTTAATCTTTTGATATTGGCTCCATTTTTTATTATATTTTTTCTTTATTCGTAGGGATGTGAAGACTCTTGTGATTGAAATGCTTCAATCTGCCAAGTCTCAAGCTATTTGATGCCGGATAAGCATAACCCAAAAAGACGTCCGTTGAAACCTTTATTGAGTGGTAAGATCTCTTGATCATTTTCTTTTTGCTGGCTAGTACAACAATCCACCAGGTTCCTTTCACTTTCAAATCACATTTATTTCATCCCAAATGCAAATCACCTGTTGTTTTTGGGGCTCAGATTTAGTTGGTTTTCCAGTAATACCATTGTTTAGTTCATCAAATTCTTTGGAGTCAACAGTGTTGAGTGTAGCTTAGACTGGAAGCATTATTGTTCTAAAGTTAGCTCCAAAATCTGCAGGCTCCTCTCTAACTCCAGGCAACAATATGCTTGTCTTAGATGTCGGCTTCTGGTTCTCCCTGTGCAGATCATGCAGAACAATAGTGTCACCTGCAACAAACAAAGTACAAGTGCATGAAGATGAAGTGTGTCATATCCAAGTCATCTACATTCCATTAGGAGACATGTACATTTTTCGTTTTTTCTGTTAACAAATTATTAAAACCCGGTGCTTTACATCTGCCAAATCTATTCTGGACATGTAAAGAATGTTTTTTTTTTGTGAAATAACGAATGTCTCTGTGATAACTGCTGTTGATTTTGGTTTCCATTTTTTTTTATGGCAAAGCACTTCACCCCCAAAGTATCCGACGATTCCGGGATCCTTCCTTTTTACCGGTACTAGTTCAGTGACCACCCAAGTAATTTTTCAAACAAATCTTGGAAGACAAAAGTTGAAGCATGTCCATTGTCCACCATAAATGGTTCTTAACAAATCTATAATGTATACCAATTTTTCTGGAAATGGTGAGATAAGCTCTACATAAATATGAAAATAATACACAATTAAATATCAAATAACCTCTTATTGATAACCCACCATCATGTCTAATACGTCATTGTGATGACTACTATTACTCATATATGACTAAAATCTTCTCTTTCAAAATTGCGCCACCCGCCTCAATAAAATTCTCTTGTAGTAAGATTCATTGTGAAAACTAGCAAGATAATAAGAGCACCTCAGCAAGGTTGAAACCCACCTTGCAGATCCGAATCACTTTCATACAAGTACAATAAGGGTCACTAACTATCCGCAAGTCAATTTCCAAGGCATGCTTTGAGAAAGCGTTTGCCACTTTATTACCTTCACACTAAATCTGTTAGATATCAATACTCCAGTCATTCTCAAGCAATTCAGTGTCTCTAATAATCAGAGGTGTTACGAGGTTATTTCGAGTTTCATCACAAATATGTCATCACGAGATTGTTTGGTGCTCTAGCCCATATATAGGCCAGCATCCATGCATCTTCGACCTCTTCAAGAGATAGATCGTCAATGAGCTAATTTTAGGTGAGAGTCACAAGTCGTCCCCAAAATAGCCAATTTTCAGGTAAAGACCATACTGAGGATTAGATAAGCTTTTATAATGGCGTGTTAAGGAAGATAAACCATGCGCCGGTTGTAGCAGATTGAGAACACTATGATTCTGACCATACTTCCTTATTAGGATTTACAGTATTAGACGATATGTCCTACTTAGTAATCTTGCTTTAAATCTTACCATCTTGCCTATTAGCTTCTCACATATATAATGGTAAGTGTGACGATGACCCCATTTTAGATCGACTATTTTCATAAAACAACACAAGTCTAACATGCTTTACAAGTATCACATTCATCCCTTATTTCTCATCACACCAGATATAGACAGCCCCAAAATCATTCGATTGTAGGTGCGTTTAATCCCCAAACTACACGTATAACTGAAAGTGACTCTGATACAAATATAATACCCCGTGATTTGTCCAATTATTTTCACAGACCAACACAAATCTTTTCTCGCATACTTTATAGAAACTATGAACTTAACTTGGAAAAGTTAATTTTGGTTTGTTGTTAAAGGACTACTCAGCACATTAGTGAGCTAACTAGTTATCTCATAATTGATGTTTAGAAAAATTATGAACTTAACTTGGATAAGTCAACCTATTGTCCTAAACAATCACACTAAGGTGCTAGAAGATCTCATACCACTACAACCTTGTCTATTGATTCTTTACACATAAGGATCATATGATCAACAAATATCAATTGAGATAAAGGAGGAGCACAAAGTGTCAACAAAACAAAGGCCGTTTTACCCTCCTAAACTAGTTGCTCTATGGCAAATGAAATTTGCTTCATATATAGAATAAAATGGCATGAGAGATAAGATCACCTAGAAAGATCATCCATGTTAGGAAGAAACTCTCCATCTTCCCACTATTCTAAAGAACGTGTATTGAGGTAACCGAGACACATTCTAAAGTCTAATAAGCAAAAGAGTATTAAGAGTCAAGCTACGATAAGCATCTTAGGGATGAATTTTTACTTGTCGATCATAAGCTTTCTTGAGATCAAATTTTATGATTATTCATCCAGTTCAACCAATATTATGAGGCATTAAATGAATCACCTTCCATAGTATGACAATATTATCTGACATATAATAGTCCCAAACAAAGTTGGACTATATCAGACTAACCATCACATCTATGAGCCACTCAGTTTCCTAGAAATCTTAGGCATGATCTTACACAGAATACTAAACAGGTTGACGGGCAAAAATAAAATTAATATCTTAAGTGTAGGTACCTTGAGAATAATTGTAATCAGCATGGTATTCATGTGTGCAAGGAATATTCAATTTCTTATCACCTCCTTGTATTGATAAAAGAAGACGGTTGGATAAATATTCTTACTTGGGACTGTGTATGGTTTAATCTAGAATAAATTATGACAGACATCCAATGGAGACATTAGGCTATAGAGTCCTTCCAATTGACTAGCATCCAAAGTAGGAATACTATTGTAAATTAGAAAAGCTAGCCAAAATGGTTTCTTTGGTGAATATAACCACTCAAAATGCTCTACATCCAAAGCGCAAAAAGACTTCTAGTCTAATGACCACTCTTTTACCAGGGATAGAAGACTGTGAACTTGATTTCTATACTATCGAATAATATTTAAGATATAGAAAAATCAAGTGTTATGGTCATCATATGCAATCTATGTCTCTCTAGCTTTTTGAAGCCATATTAACATCTCTTTATATAAGATGATCTCGATCTTTGTATGAAACTTATTCTTTAGATGGAGGAGGCATCTTGTAATTTGGACTATAAACCTTTAAACATTATAGCAAAGTTATGCATCAATGAACACCTTTTGATTTTACTAATATAGAATTGATTTAAGAAATTGTAAGGATTAGCAAGCTAAATTATAGGCCACTTTGAATCGAGAAAATTCATAAAATTGATATAGAATATTCAGGTTGTCTAGAATTAGAATGACCACTCTCTCCTATCACCACACTCACTTTAAAGTCAAAGAGGAGGTAGGAGTGATTTTAGACTATGCGTGGTAAGTATCTTATCACCACCTTTGGCATATTAAATCTTTAATCACCATTACACAATACTTAGTCTAGATGCTTGAAAACTCGGGTGGTGATCCACAACTACAAGTTGAGATAAATCTTGAAAAAAAGTCAATAAGGCCAAATATGTTGATATTCTTCACAAAACACATATTTTGGGCCAAGATGGCATTAGATCTAACATGCCTCTCCTCTAGCAATACGATATCATTAAAATATCCTTGAAAGACAAATGGCATTATAATGGTAATGCTAAACATAGTGAGTTGGTGCTACAGATCCTATCACTTTACGACTGGGATATATAATAATGAGCTTTAAGGCTTCTTTAGGTGTTCGGACCCCCACCTAAATAAAGAGATCAACCTGAATGTTGATGGAAAGTTATATTACAAATTTTGTCCAAAGGAGTCATATATTACTAGTATATGTGGATGCTTTAATGCACTAAATATTCAAGATGCTGAAATTATATTAGCACACCTTATTAGAATTGCGCTACTAAGAGGCATTGGTGTATTTGTTGCGCTACTAAGAGGCATTGGTGTATTTGTTCAACCTGACATGACGCAGCAAGAAAATTTTAGTTAGCAAAATAATTGACTTCACCAATCACTCCCTTACGTATTTACTCTCAAGTTAGGTTTCACTCGACTTCACTCGTGTTTGCACTCAAGTAATTGGCTCTTATTCACTCTAATATGCTCACCACTCTTGCCTTTTTTCCACTCGTGATAGTCTTGTTGTTCTTGCTGAGCTAGTAGTGCTAGCTTGGCCTTCCAAGGATTACACAATGTAATCCCGAGTCCTCTTCTCCTTTCGTCTCTCTCTTCTTGCTTTCTTTGTTTTTTCTTCATTCGATTTTCTACTTGCTCCCTCTTTCTCTTTTCTTTTCCTCTTCAGTTTTTTTTCCTGTTTTTCCTCATTTTTCTCTTTTCTTTTCCTATTTTGTTTTTCTAATTTTTGTTTCCTCTTTTGTTATCATGTTTTCTGTTTCCTCTTTTTTTTCTCTCTTCTTTTCCTCTTTTGTTTTTCTAAACAAGATGCTGAGACAAAGAGCCTAAATTTGGGCCTAAACTCTGGTACCAAATGATATGAATCTTGTGAGAAACTCCTCAACTCGGACCATCTACTCTAGGATGGTGTTGATATTGACTTGATGCCTTGCTCCTTGTACACGAACTTCATTGTTGACTAACTTTGACCCAGTGCTATAGTGAAAATACGAATCTTAATCTTGAACGAACATGCTACAAACGGAGATCAAAATTCTGTTTAATAAGTGCAAATGTCCTAGCTAAGCAAACTAGCTTGCAAGAATACCAAGAATATCAAAACTCACGAATTTTCTTATGCAAAAGTGTCATTCTCATTCTAATAAGCTTCTTTAAATAGGCTCCAAAGTACAAGAAGTTCCTAATTAAAACAAAATCCTAAAGAGAAGCGAATCGCGACTGGAACAACTCCTAAAAAGGAGCAAGCTCAGCTAGAATAAGAAAACTAAATAAGAAAGATATCAACCCCTTTAGGTTGTCTAAAAAACATTTGTCTTTATCCTAAATAAGCCAAAGGTTGCTGGAATTTCCTAATTAAATGCTTTACTAAATAGCTTAAAGTATAATCTAAGAAATCTATGCTTCTGAAATAGTGCATGCTATGCGTCCAAAATAGCTCTAATCACGTGCATGAGCTTTTCATGAACTCCTTGGATGTCCACGAGCATACACGAACTAGTTTGAGCCTATATCTCTTGAATTAATCCATTGAACTCAGTTTGAAACATCTTTGCTCTTACCCTTGTGATTGGTCCATGTGGAACTCGAACTGGTTGTTAGGGATGGCAAAAAGATCCAGACCCTGTAGATCAGACCCTTACCCTATCCAGTGGGTCTTAAGATCCATGGGTCATGGATAGGGTATGGGTTTATGTATATGGATTTTAATAGGGTCTGGGTCTGGATTGGATTGGTGTAAACCCAGACCCAGACCCTACCCATAGACCCATTTGTTAGACCCTACCTATATATCCATTAGTTAGATCCTACTTAAACCCTAGTTAGTTTATTATGAAAATATTTATAATATATATATAAGTTAACTAAAAAAATTCTAACACCTAATTAGACAAACCTGAATATAACTATTTCGTGAGGAGCAAGAAAAAACTCAAGAGTTCAGTGAGAAAATCTGAATTAAAGGCTTAAACAAAAGTCACATGGAAAATTAGCAAGAAATTATTTTGTTTTCGAACTTTATATTTAATACTTATACGTTTATTGATAACTTTTGACCATATTTATTTAGTTGGTTGAAATGCTACTATTTTATTTAAATTTAGTTTGATACTATTTTTTATTATATAAACTTTATTTTTTTCTTACTTTTTATATGGATCATATTTAAATTTTAAAAAAATATGGTATAAAGTAGCGGGTCTATGGATAGGGCATGGATCTTTGATTAGACCCTAGGGTCTGGGTTCGGGTCTTTCTAAAAGATATCCATAGGGTCATGGGTAGGATATGGATCCAACTAAAAAAATTAGGGTATGGGTTGGATACTATCAATACCCTACCCTACCCTACCCATTGCCATCCCTACTGGTTGTGGATCTTGTAGCTCATTAGTGGACGAGTTCATATCAATAAGGCATCATAACACCCCACCAAAGGGACACAAAAGATTGATAGCAAGGAAAAAACAGATAAGGGACATGAATTGATGCCTATTCAAAAAATTTATAGCCTTCCAGATATGCAAGGTAGCCTTTCGGATGGCCTCTCCTTATGTCTATAAATAGTCAGCAATCCTTCACCATTCAATCACTCATTCATCTTTTGTCTTATCTCCCTCCCTTCTCATGTCATACAAAAATTATGGGTGTATAAAGGTGTTATGACCCTCGACTTTGTTTGCTTTGGTCTCGATCGGTTTAGGATCGTATGGCTTATTTCGTCGGCCTTTGGAGGATTAGGCATAACTTTTTTCGTGAGGACTCCGATTTGGATGATTCCAGGTCAAGTAGATCTGTAACATGTTAGTCTATGACATTTGAGGTTCACATTTTGTGATTTAAGCTTTGTGTTTTTGATTTTTATGTGAATTTCGGTTGGTTTTAAAATAATTAGCTTAGTTCGTCAACTTTTGGTAGAAAAATCATAACTTTTTCATACGAACTCTGAATCAAGCAATTCTAAGACGAGTAGATCCTCAAGACCTAGAGCTACACCTTTGGTATTGAGAGTTTTGTGAATTTCAAAAGTAGACCGCAGCGTTCACTGGGAGAGTTCAGAGAATTTTGCTCGGAGACCCCCAGCGAACGTTGGCCTCCCAGCGGACGCTGGGTTACCCAATAAGCTCTTTTTTGGACCATTTTACCCCTCCCACTTGGTAGAAACTATATATATAGCACCTTCCTTAATTAGAAAGTTCTATCCATCCATTCCAACAAATATCCCAAGCCTTTAGAAGAGAGAAAGGAAGGAGAAGAAGAAGAGAAGAGAAGAGAAGAGGAGAATCTTTTCCTGGATTTGAGGTTTGGTAAGTGGATTCTAAATTAAGTTTATTGAAATTAAGTTTAGATCCTTTGATTTCCTAGAAGTTGATGTAACCATGTGATGATGAGCAACTTTTGATAAATATGGATATTGGAGTTTGAGGTATGTTGAAGGTTTCAATGGAAGTTATGATGATGATCATGGATGTTGAACTATGTTTTGAGGTTGAGATTAGAGAACTTTTATGTATAGTTTGGAAAACTTTAGGTTTAACCTTGGTGAAGAGCATGTGTGGATGTTGAGGTTTGGTTGATGATTTGAGGAGGTTTGGTGTTAAGCTAGACTTTGGTGTTAGATTAAAGGACCCTTGTGCATGTTTTAGAGGCTTTGTGTGAGAATCCATATTTAAGGACTTAAGTGTAGATTTTTCATATTTTCTTATGTTTGAGAGGTTGTGAATGATGGTGAATTATTTCTATTAATTAGTTGATCGTTTGTTGGAATCTGAGCATCGAGGGACGTGAGACTACGTATAGAGAGTCTTAGGAGTAATTGCGCAATTTGGCTAAGGTTGGGGGATATTAGCCTTAACCTTTGTTTTGGCTAATATTGTTTGTTATGATCTTGTGATTGTGCTTTGAATTGTTAAATTGCTATGTGAACTTGTATGATGAGAGTCTTTTGATATGTTTTGGAAAGTTTTGCTTATTTTGGCATTTATGAGTCTTTGGAATTATAAGGTATTGGTTAGTGATTATGGGTTTGTGTATGATATATGTGAGTTAATTTGTATGATGGTAGACGATGGGGTCTACCCGTGCCAACCGGGGATGTTGGCACATGTGCACATGTTTTGAGGATACATTAGATTTGATACAATATGTTTGGCCGACAGAGTTTGATTATGAAAGCGCTATAAGATATGGTATCCTCGTGTTGTGAGAGGGAGTGACACTTTCTAAACCTATTCGAAGTCCATCCATTTGTTTGGCATTTGAGATTCCTTTTCGGATTGGAACGTGTCTCTTTATATGATTTACGAGTTCTTCGTTGTTTAAATTGAATTACTTGTGAAGTGCTAAGTGTTATTTGATATCATTTGTCAATGCATGAATTTGAGTCTTTGCATGTGGTTGGTTAGTTAATTATAGGTTATTTTTAATATCTTCTACTAAGTACTTTCAAGTACTTACCCCCTCCCTCCTCAGGTGACAAGAACTAGAAGTTCTACTCCTTTTGTGATCTTAGACGAGTCGCTCCGTTATGCATATTGTAGGACCTTGTGTTTAAACTTTAGAATTTTGTAAAAATACTTGTGATGTATATATATTATGGTTTTACACTTCCATATTTGAATTACATTCCGCGATTCATTATTTGCGTACGTATGTTTGAGGCTGGTTGGACCACGGCTCCTCGGTTTGGGGAGCGTGATCCAACGCCGTGTTAGCGACTCAGTTTTGGGTCGTGACAGAGTTGGTATCAGAGCCATAGGTTTATATGAGCTTTAAATTAATCAGAGCCATAGGTTTATGTGTTATGTATGATGGAGCATAGGATTGTCATGTCTTTATCTTCCTTTGTATGTCGATCCTTGTCTTCGCAACAACACACTAAGCAAATCCCATGCCTGCCATATGGTATGAATTCTAGCATAGATATTATTGAATGTAACGTGAAAATTTAGTGAAGATGCCACTCATAGGATACTTCGTTACTTCAAGAGCACACTAGGTCAGGGCATTCGATTGACCAAGGAACCTAGTTTGAGCTAGCTGCTTATTGTGATGTCGATTGGGTAGGTTGTCCCATGACTCGACAATCAAGAACAGGATATTTTATCAACTTAAGCAACTCACTTATTTTTTGGCAAAATAAGAAACGTAGTGTGATTTCTTGTTCTTCAGTTAAAGCCAAATATTCACAATGGCGATTACTGTCAGCAAACTTCTATGGATGCGATGGTATTATCCAACCTTGGGTTGGTCATATTCTGCTATATTAAGACAATCAAACTGCCTTACATATTACTCAAAATCTGGACTATCACTAACGTACTAAGCATATCAAGATGGACTGCTATTTCGTACATGAATGGGTGGACTCGAACGAGATTTCCTCGGAAGATTAGCATAATGACTCAGCTGGCCGACGTGTTCACTAAAGGACTCGCAGTTGATCGGTTTACCACGCTTGTTTTCAAGTTGGACATTGTCAATCTTCAAGCTCCAATTTCAAAGGGGGTTATTAAGAATAATTATCAAGTTGTTCCTTGTACAGTTAGGGTCATAACTTATCCATTTATCTCCTTTAGACACGTTTATATTTTAGTTAGTCATTAAGGTGATTAGTTTCAAGCCTTATCACAAGGTTATAGGCTTGAATTTAAACACTAAGTATCAGTGAAACTGCAGCGACTTACGTGAATTTCAGACATGAATATACAAGGCAACCTCGCTCTCTTTCAAGGTAATGGCAACTTCGAGCTTCCGAGCCTTGTTAACGAAGGTTGACATCATCCTTGGATAGCTGCAACTGGTGTAGCCATGTTTGATGATAACTCCTACCTACCACCAGGCAAGAAATACAAATCCTCTTGATATTCTTACTGATCTTGGAGAAATTTTAATGAAAATGCTACCTGATTTATGGTTTACATTTGCTTACAGTGTCTGAGGCCTTCTATTCTCTTGCTTTGTTTATGTTTGAATATGGCTCATTAGGAACCCCTCGATTCGCTGACCACTTCTATGTTTCCCTTTATTGCAGCTAATTGGCCTCTTTTGCTGGTAAGAAAAGAAGATCTAGTGGCTGGAGGAAACTATAGTTTGCTTCAGAATTGACGTAGTTTAGCTGAACCAAGAGAGAAAGCTAGTAATCATCTAATCGTTAACAGGAAAGACTACCACAATCGTATGGACTATCGTCACATCCGCAATCTTGGTCCGTATGACAGAAATCCCCTGAATATTACTTGTACTGTGTTTGTAAATGTAAATGATTTGACTTTGAATACGAGTAGTTCGGTTTTTGTAAATGTGAGTGGATCAAGTGATGTAACTGATACCATAAACACCATCCTTGATTCCTTCAAAAAAAAAAACACCATCCTTGATTACCCTGTACATTGATTGTTTTACATTGATGCTCAAATCTGACTCAAAAAACCATTTTACTCGAATGGTAACAGAAGAAAGAAAGATAAGCTACGAAGCAGTCCTCCACCTTTCATCCTTTTCCACACGATACCCTTAACCCTTTAGAGTTTGGACAATGGTGTTGTGCCATGGGTCAGACAGGTGCTGCAACAGGTTCTCAAATGGTCCTTTTCCTGTCACATTGTGTTGGATCACAAATCCCAAGAATGCTAGCATAGCCAATCTCCCTGAAAAACACAAAACAGATGTTAGTTAATTAGCATCTGCTCTAATAATTCGGACAAGTTTTCGACTGGTCGAGATGGACTGACTCACCATTGGCAATCTCCTTCTCCTTGGCCTCAAGGGTAGGAGCAAAGTTGAGGGGGTTGAAGATGCCACCAGGGTAGCCAACTTCATTAGGAGGCAAGCTGTACTGCTTGAAGATGGGGTCCTGGTTGACACTACCGGGGTTCTTGATGTCCTGCCACCTTCTGATCTCGACGTAATGGAACAGGATGAACTCAATGACAAAGAGAGTCGACGAGTCCGCGAAGTACTCGGCCTTGCCTGCGTCGTACCACTCCGGGACGTTGATGATCCCAATCTTGGTGAACACCTCCGGCAGCAGCATCCCGGCTACCCCCAACATGGCCCACCGTCCGTTGACAAGCTCGGCCTGAACGAACCACTTCAGGTTCTCTGGGTCCTCGGCCAGCGCCAAGGGGTCAAATCCATTGTCTCCTGGAAGACTGAAAATAGTTGCCAATGCTTCAGTTTTTGCATGCTCCTAAGTCCTAACATGTCTCAAACACATTGTGTCCTATTTCAATTGACCCTCATCAATCAAACTTCTTTTATGCTTATATTCTTCTTTGGAAAAGATTATGGTTAATATTTATTGCATTCAGATATGTAACAGTAATTTAGTCTGATTTGCAAACAAAACTACTGTCCCTAAACTATAAAATTACATCTAATTATGTATTTTTTTTTATAATCTCATTAGACTAACTAGTTTGAGTTCGAGTTATGTACGTGGTGAAAAAAATTTCAAGATTATTGTATTTTCAGTT
This sequence comes from Hypericum perforatum, assembly GCA_012979155.1. Lineage (NCBI taxonomy): Eukaryota > Viridiplantae > Streptophyta > Magnoliopsida > Malpighiales > Hypericaceae > Hypericum > Hypericum perforatum. The sequence goes on along the minus strand of SOPF01024565.1, from coordinate 46,722 downwards.
ACTCGAATTCGTGTCACGAATTGGAGTAAGTACTTGTTGATTGACATCTAAATAAATCATTACATGACATCTGATTTTTTTATTTATACCAAATATATTTGAATTTCAATTGTGCTAACTAATCTTGTTTCGACTCAGTTAAGACCGTTGAATTTTGTCATCAAATAAATATTTCCATTCTTGTTAGTAGCTTAAATTCTAAACTTTTTTATTAAAACTATATACGAATTAAGTTGATATAAGTGCTTGATCAAGACAAAATAAATGTTGCTATTACCTGCCATTGAGGTAAGTAGGGGAGGCCAAGCCAGGCAACCAAGCGCCCTTGGCCTGAGCTTTGACCGACGACGGAGACGTCACCGGCCGGAAGGCCACTTGCCTGTTACCTCTACCGGAAGAAGACCCACTTAGGAAACTCGTCTTGGTTCCGGTACTTGGCCGGAAAACTGTAGCTGAAGCTTGTGTCGTGACGGTGGCCATTTTCAATGATTAATCCCACGTCCTCCCCTTCTAAACTAACAATAATAATACTAATTGGAAGTTTCAATTCTCCAAGTTGGCGGGGTGGCAGTGAAGCTAAATTGCTTATTAAGTGATTCACACGGCAAGGTTGTGGCAGGCGTTTCTGGGTTTATATCTGCCGTTAGATCCTTTGATATTATGGATCCGACGGCTGAGATTCGATAGTGGGTCCCCAGTTGGCCAATGGGAGCACTTGGGGGCTTATCCCTTTATCTCTTGGTTGCTATATCCTCGGTATCTATTGCTTTCTTCTGGTTGGCTGAACGAAAATCTTATGGGTTCCATTAGATGCCACGTTGGCAGATTTTTTTGAGTTGGGATGTGGCATGGATTGCTTGGTGTACGTGTGTCCTGTCGAGCTAATTTTTTCGACACATGGACCAGATTTGTGTAGCATATGATATCCGTAGCCTATAAACGAATACTTTCTATTACCAATTACATTCTTCTGTATGAAGTGAGCTTCGAATTCAAAGTTTCGAAAAATTTATTAATATTAAATATCTGTTGCAAAAATACGTAACATTTCAAAATATTTACTTAAAACCAATATGAATAAGTATGTCTAGTAAGTTCAAATATCACATTGTATACAAAATTGGCATCTTTGAGTTTATCACATTAGTATTTCTTTTTACATATATTTGAGGGAATCTAGGTTGGAACTAAATTATTGACTAATGTTCCATTTGAGAGTGATTCATCCTTAAAAACCGTCATATTGATGAATAACTTGCACTTTATTGGTTAGATACTTGAAAGATCAGATCCTTAAAAAAAAAAAACTATTACGAGATCTAACCACAGATTTTTTTTTTGTTACCCAACTAGTATCTGGCCCACTGGCCGACTACTCTGAACTCGAGCTTGGAAGGCTCCTTTTAGGGGGGTAAACTCTCCCAACAAGCGCCAGCTGCATACACTAGGTTTCGAACTCGAGACCTAGCTTAAGCGAGGAAGAGTCCTTAACCACACACTTTTATTATACTTCAAATTATAGTTAATTCAAGGCCAAAATGAATAAGAAATCAACATAGAGCGTTGCACTTTATGAAATTCAAGATGGGACTAGACCAAAAATAAATTCAACAATAGGCCAAGGGGCTTTCAATCTTTCATATTCTATCCAATAAAACATGCGCCTAATGTTAGACCATGGGCCTTTCAGATGTAGGAAAAAAAACATAATTCATCTCTCAGGTAAGTTATAGTAACCAATAAACGATTGAAACAATTGAATTGAATCTAATTTTATCAAGATTTATTAAGTTTGAATATTTGAAAATATGTTAGTGTTAAATATTTGTTGAGATAAATTAGTCATCTTACAAAAATCACATATAACTCAAACATTGATTAGTTAACATATTAGTATTCAAACATCAAATGGCATAGAAAAAAAAATTGTGGCAACCAAATTTATTTATGATGGAGAATTTCTATCCTCGAAAAATCCATTACAGTTACATCAAATATAAAAGTTCACCTCGTTAACCAAAAATTTAAGTCTCAAACATATAACTCAATCAAACTCGAATTCATTCTTTAGGAACTTAATTGTTATAAATATTTTATATATAAATTTTTTATTTTCTTTGTAATTAGTTTTGAATCAAGCCAAAACTATAAATATTATGATACCAAATAATTTGGACCAAAATCCAAAAATACTAAAAGAGTACTTACTCTCCTATCCAAAATATTTTGTCAAACGAAAACTGCAAGGCCCAAACCAAAGGCAAGGCTCTCAGCCTTGGCCCATCATCTTCTTAATAACCTCTCTTTTTGCTTCTGGAATGAACCAGAACGCTCCCTAAGCTTCTCCGACCGCCCCACCGCAAACCCTAATTCCCAAATTCTTCTACCTCCTCCGCCCCATTATAAAATTGTCAATGCCCAAGCAAAACCCTAAACCCCAATCCTACCCCAAGCTCTACATCCGCCTCCTCCAAAGTTTCAACCTTTCACCTCCGGCGGTTGCTTTCCGGTCTCGTCTCTCCCTCTTTACATCTAAACCCTAATATTTTCATTTTTTTTGTTTGGGTTTTTTAGCATGTGCCTGTGATGGTTTTAATTAAATATACCTTGAGGTTTAATTATCTGTGAGAAAAACTTTTTTCCTGAGGCAATTTGGTTTTTTCTTCATTTGCCATTATTATACAAGTTTAAAAGCTTGCATCTTCGGTTTTTGTGAACTGGGATTTGAGATGAGATGCAGTTGATGATAAAATAGACAGGGACATCAGTTACTCTTTTTATTTTTTAAGGAGAATGATGATTATGTCTAAATGGGAATCTCTCTGATGCATTTTCGTAACCCTGATTGGTTTCAAAATTTTATTGTGTTGAATTATTGATTTTGCAATTTTTTTTGTTCTTTTGATATGTTTTCTTTTGTGTTGTTTTGGATCGCCAATGATGTACGCAAATGCACGTATTATCAGAATTTTAAGTTGATGATACCAATTTGTCACTACCTCTGAGGCGATCCGTGTTCATTTGTTTTGCCCTTTTGATTTGTTATGCTTTTGCAAATTTGCGTATTGAATTCGCTCGCATACGGCCTTATGATTTGTTGTTGAAAGAACGGAGATATGAAGGGTTCTCATTGTTGAAGCCCCGTACAAATTGGGCTCCGGTGGTCTTCCCATGTTAAAAATTTAGTTTTATCTACCACTGAGGTTGAGTATGTGACTGCAACAGAAGCATGCAAAGAATTATTATGGCAAAAAAGATTTATGTAAGAGTTTGGCTTTGTGCAACAGCGTTACGTGGTTCTTTGTAATAATCAGAGTACAATTTATTTGCTAAGAATTCTATGTTTCACAAGTGTACAAAGCATATCGACGTGAGTTATCATTGGATTAGAGATGAACTTGAAGACAAGCTGTTTGAACTTGATAAAGTTCATATCGATGATAATGGTGTCGATATCTTGACAAAGATTTTGGCAAGAGAGAAGTTAGAGATATGTTGTTTGACCGCCGGAATGGCGAATCTCTCCACATAGAAAGGAAAGGGGGAGATTTGTTGGGCTAATTATTTTCATCTAAGTGGAGTCCAACCTATTTAGAAAGAGCCAACTACTATTTATTGTTTTGACATAAAAAGAGTGTGTAATCGAGCTTAAAAGTAACGAGAAAAAAGAGGGAGAAAAGAAAGAGAGAAAAGAGAGAAAACATGGGTGAACTTCTTGCATCCGATCAGAAGTCGATCCGTGTTTTCTCTCTTTTCTCTCTTTCTTTTCTCCCTCTTTTTTCTCGTTGCTTTTAAGCTGGATTACACTCTCTCTCTGTCAAGTCTCCCCATTTTCTTCTATGTGGAGGGATTCGCCACTCCGGCGATCGAGCAACATATCTCAAATTTCTCTCTTGCCAAAATCTTTGTCAACATATCGACACCATTATCATCGGTATGAACTTTATCAAGTTCAAACAGCTTGTCTTCAAGTGCATCTCTAATCCAATGATACCTCACATTACTTGTGAAACATAGAATTCTTAGCAAGATGAATTGTACTCTGATTATCACAAAGAATCACGTAACGCTGTTGCATAAAGCCAAGCTCTTGCATAAATCTTTTCAGCCATAATAGTTCTTTGTATGCTTCTGTTGCAGCCACATACTCAGTCTCAGTGGTAGATAAAACTACACACTTTTGCAGTCTTGATTGTCATGACACAGCTCCCCCTGCAAAAGTCTTTAAATATCCAGAAATGGATTTCATGTTGTCTTTATTTCCTGCCATATCAGAGTTAGTATAGCCAACTAGTATCGGCTCCCCATTTCAAAATGTTATACCCAATTTGAAAGTACCACGTAGATATCTGAGAATCCACTTCACTGCTTCCCAATGCTTCTTACCTGGATTTGACAGAAATTGACTAACAAGACCTACTGCATGGGCAATATCAGGTCGTGTGCACACCATAGCATACATCAAACTCCCTACAGCTGAGGCATAAGGAACTCTATCCATCTCTGGCATAAGGAACTCTATCCATTTCTTCAATCTTCTCCTTAGAAGAGGGACAATCATTATTTGTGAGCTTGAAGTTGGTGGTAAGACGTGAACTAACCTCTTTATTTTTTTATCCATGTTGAATCTGTGAAGCACCTTCTCAATGAATTGCTCCTGGGACATGTGTAGCTTCTTGGAAGCTCTATCTCGAGTTATACGAATGACAAGAATCTGTTTTGCTGGTCCCAAATCTTTCATAGCAAAAGACTTGTTCAATTGTATCTTCAGCTGATCAATTCTTTTTGCATTCTTGCCAATAATTAACATGTCATCAACATATAGTATTAAAATGATAAAATCATCATCACCAAACCTCTGAAAGAAAACACAGTGATCTAAAGCAGTCTTTCTATAATTTTGCTCCCTCATAATTGACTCAAACTTCTTGTACCACACTGTCTAGGTGCTTGTTTCAATCCATAAAGACTTTTCTGAAACCTACACACAGTCTTCATTGCCCTTAACCTGAAAACCTTCAGGTTGCTCTATGTAGATTTCCTTATCCAAGTCATCGTGAAGGAAAGCTGTCTTGAGATCTATCTGCTCAACCTCAAGATCAAGACTAGCTGCCAAACCAAGAACAACACGAATAGATCCCATCTTCACGACTGGAGAGAAAATCTCATCAAAATTGATGCCCTTTCTCTGACTGAACCCTTTGACCACCAATCTAGCCTTGTACCTAGGCTGTGAGGTGTGCTCTTCAGTCTTTAATTTATAGACCCACTTGTTCTTCAAAGCTCTCTTGCCTTTAGGCAACTTCACCAACTCAAAAAAGTATTATTCTCATGCAAGGAATTCATCTCATCTTGCATGTCTTCAATCCACTCCCTCTTATGTTCATCTTCCATCAAGCTCTACTCCATTAATGAGTAAGACATACTCATCAGCAGAAAAATGGGTGGAAGGATGACGATCTCTCGTAGACCTTCTAAGTGGGACAAATGGTGGCATGTCTGATACAGGTAACTCCGGATGAAAATCTCCGTCTACCTCTAGCTGTTCTGGAGCATCAATATCATCAATACCATGTTTTTCATCATTCTGAACATCATCTTCAACAAGTGGTTCAACATATTGAGGAAGAATTAGATCCAAATCAGTAAGATCATCATTATGTCGAGGAACTGTCTCTTTCTTCTCAACATCTATCAAGGTCTGATCTTCCATAAACACAATATCTCGGCTTCGTACAAGTCTCTTGTGAACTGGATCATATAACCTATAGCCAAACTCATCTTGACCATAACCCAATAAAACACATGGCTTGGACTTCACATCAAGCTTTGATCTTTCATCTTTGGGAATATGCACAAAAGCTTTGCATCCAAAGACTCTTAAGTGATGGTAAGAGACCTCTTTGCCGCTCCAAACCCTATCAGGTACATCAAAAGACAAAGGGACACTAGGAGTTAGATTAATAATATGTACCACCGTACTCAAAGTTTCTCCCCAGAAGGAACTTGGCAACCCTACATGTGACAATAAACATCTGACATGTTCCACCAAAGTTTTATTCATCCGCTCTGCCAATCCATTCAACTGCGGTGTCTTGGGAGGACTCTTTTGATGTCGAATACCTTGCTCTCTACAATAAGCATCAAAGGGGCCAATATATTCACCTCCATTATCTGTCCGAATACATTTGAGCTTCTTTCCAATCTATCTCTCAACCGAGGCATGAAACTGCTTAAACACTCCAACTACTTGATCTTTAGATTTCAAGGTATAAACCCATACCTTTTTGGAGTGATCATCGATGAATGTGACAAAGTAGGAGCAACCATCAAGTGTCCTAGTCTTTATAGGACCACAAACATCAGAGTGCACCAAATCAAGTATACTCTCCTTTCTGGAAGGAGGATGGCTCTTAAAGGAAGCTCTGATCTATTTACCTGCAAGACAATGAGAACACTTCCTCAAATGAATATCATGTACACCCATTAACTCTTTTCTCTTAGAGACATTCCCTTTTCACTCATGTGACCAAGTCTCTTATGCCATAAATCAGTCATGTCTGTATTCACCACAGTATTGACCCTATCTTTGAAGATCTTCAGATGTGTCATATATAACTTTGAGCATCTTTTACCTCTTGCCCAGATCAAAGAACCACGAGTGAGTTTCCATATTCCATTACCAAACTTGCTGTTCTAACCATCATCGTCAAGTAAGCATGCGGAGATCAAATTAAGTCGCATATCTGGAACATGATTTACATTATGTAAAACCAACTCCATCCCAGTTTCAAACTTCAAACAATCATTTTCGATACCTGTAATCTTTGACGGACCATTATTACCCATTCTTACATCACCAAAGTTACCTGGAGTGTAAGATGAATAAAACTCCCTCTGTGATGTTACATGGCAAGTAGCACCACTATCAACAACCTAACTCGAATCATCATGTGCAAGATTGACCATATCAAGATCACAACAATTAAGAAACTCTTCGGTAATAGTATTAACTTCAGCACTGTCATTACCACTGTCATCTTTCTTGTGAATGCCGTAATTGACCTTCTTGTTCTCCTTTTTTAGCTGTCTGCAATACCGTTTTGTGTGCCATTTTCTACCACAATGATAACACTCAAAATCAGCAAACTTTCCTTTGGATTTACTTCGATGCTTCCCTTTATTACTCGGACCTCTACTCTGACTTCTCCCCCTGCTTTCTGTGACCAAGACATCTGAATGTGAGGAGGAACCTTGTGCCCTTCTTCTCATTTCTTCATTTAAAATACTACCTTTAGCCAATTCCATGGTGATGATACCATCTGGTGCAGAGTTGGACAAGGATGTCCTAAAAGTCTCCCATGAGTCTGGTAAAGTGTCGAGGAGCCATAAGCCTTGTATCTCTTCTTCAAACTTGATACTCATTCCTGCAAGCTGATTGATAATTCCCTAATAGGAATTCAAATGATCAGTAACAGGAGTTCCATCATGATACTTCAAGCTCATCATCTGTTTGATTAAGAACAGTTTATTGTTCCCAGTCTTTCGAGCATACAACTATTCAAGCTTGTTCCATAAAGTGCGAGCATGAGTTTCTCCGCTGATATGATTCAAAACATTATCATCAACCCATTGCCGAATATACCTACAAACCTGTCTAAGCAAAATATTCCACTCTGCATATGTTTTATTCTCAGGCTTGTTAGAGCAAACACATGCAAATAATAATCTTTCACATAAAGAAGATCTTCCATCTTGCCTTTCCAAACATGATAATTTGAACCATTAAAATTGAGCATCCTACTTGTGTTGGCTTCCATCATTCACACAAGTCTAATCCAATAAAAGGACCTTTGCTCTGATACCAATTGAAGGGGCAAAAAATTCTGCTCCTATTTTCTCTCTTTTCTCTCTTTCTTTTCTCTTTTTTTGTTGCTTTTTAGCTGGATTACACTCTCTCTCTCTCTCTGTGTGTGTGTGTCAAACAAGAATAATGGCTTGCTCTTTCTAAGTGAGTTGGGCTCCACTTGGATGAAAATAATTAGCCCAACAAAGAATTGTGCAGTAATTTGGTTATGAAGGTTGTTATAGACTCTGCCAAATGCTTTTGTGATCATTTCAAAGATCATTGCTTTCCATTTTCTTTTACTGTATGTTGCTAATTTTGGATCAGAGGCCCTTTGATTGAGAAATTCAATTTGTTGTTATTCGGGTCATAGGAACCATGATGAGTTCGAATCGTGTCATCGTGTTGGTCTGTTGGCTCATGTTTGCGAGGCCACAAATTTTGGATTTGGCCCTTTGATTGAGAAATTCAATTTTGAGTTTGTGATTATGTCACTAGCTAAGTTCGAGGGTATGACATATTTTTTGGGAAACTTTAGTGTTTGTGGTTTCATGGATTTTTACTTGCGTACCCATGAACTTTAGAATGAATAGAATAGGTCTTAAACCTAAGATTATGTGCACCAACCAATTAGGGCATGCCCTACTATATTGCTTTAACTTGTGTTCTTGTACTTAACTTTTTTTGGAAAGCATGCCTTTGTTATAGTATTTCTTTGTTATTTTCATGTAATTTCTATTTTTTTCTTCATAAAACTTGAATTTGATTTCGAAAAATTTAAAAATGTTAAAATTAATTTTGTATTAACAATATTAATTATTTTTTGATAAAAAAGATATTTATAAATAATTGTAATTACAAATAGATGGAATTGATAGTTATATTATAAATTTGGTATTGAAAGCAAATTATATAATTGATTATGAGTATTTATTTTTTGTTAAATATGCTTAATCAAATTTTTTGTTATTGTGAATAATAAAATATTGGCAATCAAAAAATTTGATAAGAGTAATGCCTTGAGTAGTGTATGCAAAAGTGAGGGTGTTGGATTTGTGGTTAAAGAATTTTTCATGTGAAAATGTGAGATTAGAATTGACATTAAATTCAATTCTTTTCCAGGGGTATAAAATTCTTTTAATCAGCAAAGTAAGAGTTATAACCATAGTTGTCAACACGGTTGACGCGGCGTGACGCGACTACCCTAAAATTGACGCGGTGCGGTAACCCGGAGCGATGCGGGCGCTTTTTCATAACGCGGACGCTAATAAAGTTCTTCATAAATAGAAATACATACTAAGTTCAATGTAACAAATCAAAATATCATGAAGATCTCAAAGTTATAGTTGTTAAAAATAAATAAAAAAATAGTTCACCCATCCAAAAATTAGTTCGTCACATCCATCCAAATTTATAGAAAAAACCATCATCCATCCAAATTAGTTCACTAAAACATATCCATCCAAAAATTAGTTCATAACTTCATCACATCCATCCAAATTTAAAAAAAAAATATTATTCATAATTAAAAATAAATACTTAATAAATATTAAAAACTAAAAATTAAAATTTTTAAAAATAAATACTTGCATATAGTCATAATATTCATGCAAATGCAAATTAATCCAAAAAAATGAACACTTTTAAGATTTTGAAGTTTAAATCCGTAACAAAATCTATTCTCAAATTAATTAATTGTTATCAAACCAAACAACTTTAATGCATGCTTTTAATAATTAAATTCATCATTTATTTTCACTTATTTTCTACAAATGTAACTAGACTTGTCGTTTTCTACTCTTGTCCTTGTCTCTTCAAATTCATAAAAGGTAGCTCAACAACTGTAGGGGAGAGAAAAATGAATTAATAAAAATTATCTACTCTGTACTCGTCTCTGCTTTCTTCCCTATCTGTCTTCTTCTCGTCGATATCATTTGTTCTCTTTCTCCTATCTTTTCTCCTACTTATCTTCTCCATTTAACTTCCAAGCTAGCATCACGTCATGTTGACAATTGAAGCCCAATTGAAGGCCCAATCTCAGCAATTGAAGTCCCAATCGAGCAAATTAAGGCAACTCATATCATAATCTCAATCAGGACTTCAATTGGGATTCAATCTGCATGCATTCAAGGGAATCTGATCCCGATTCTTTCTGAGCTCTCACCTCTACGTCTCCTTCTATCGAGGAACGCTGTACAACTACAATCTCAGGAGCTTTGTAAATAGGGAAGAAAAGGTGGAGCGGCTACTCCGGTTGCTTTTCACTTTTGCTCTGCTCCAACGCGATGCAATGCGGACTCCTTAGTTTTGTTGCGGTACGGCGCGATCGCGGCTGATATGGCCGCGATCGACAACTATGGTTATAACCAAAATAGCATATATGAGAATGTAATACGCGAACACTACTCATCAAGATTTATCTTCAAGACTTTACACACATTGCGTGAAGTACAAAGTTGAAACTATTAAGTCTCGTTAAAAAATTTATCTAGTAAATTAGTCTTGCATGATACGCTTATCGCCAAAATATAGTACTACAGAAACAAGTGTCTTATGTTGTTTCCTTTTACCAAGAAAACAAAAACCACTCTAGCCTACAAGTTACACATCTAACACCAACCCTACCCATTGACTGTGCTTTAAGCCGACATTTATCTATAAAGCCAGAAAAATTAAGTATCCACAAGACGCTCTTATACTAGAATCTCATATAACACAGATAGTGGAAAAAGAGAAAAATTGAATGCATATCTTATTCTCTAAATGTAACTTTGTAAGCGTGTGAGTTATTTTATTAATACTATAATGTGTAGAACCAAAGGAGATGCTTTCTAGTCCTGGGTTGTCTCTTTGCAATCCATAACCAATAAAAGTCACTTATGTCTTGTACTTGTCTTGTTAAAGGCTGTACTAGAGGGAGAATTCAAGGTAAATATACTAAAGATCAAGAGCCAAGGTAAACTCAACTCTTATAAGCATTCCATGAGATTCCAACATTATTGGGTGAATAAAACTGTACCACCCTGTGATTTATCAACTGGCTTAACTGTACCAACACATGTCTTTTCAGTGTGTCTTGTCTTCACTCGCACGCACCCTGAGAAACTTTTCAAGAGGTCACTTATCCTGATCCTACCTTCGGCCGAACGTTTTAAAATTGTTTTCAGAATGTGTGCCCAAAAAAAGGTGTATCTTATTGGTGTAGATAGTAATGATCAAATTATATTAAGCCTTTCATACTATACATACACAGGGTATCACAAGAACTCTCTTAGTGTCTAACGAAACTTACAACAAAGTTACCAAGCTCATCGTGAACGAGTGCTGCTATTTGAGCATCTCTTGAAGATCAATATCTGTGTTAACTTTGTACCAGTGCATATTAGGTGGTCCCCTCATCATAGATGAGATAATTCTTTTGGCGAGAGGATGTTTATTAGCATCGATGTAATTCGACCATAACCTATAAAATTACTCCAATACAATTTAGGTACCTTTGTATTTGTATTGTTTATAGACTATCTCATTACAAGCTTTCCAGATACCCCACAGTCAAGTTCCACGACAGCATCTTTCATCATCGTCTTGAATTGAGAATAGCACTGTACATGATTGTTCAAGGGAGAGACTTCCAAAGAATTACAAGTCAATTCCAGCTTTTCTATATAAGAAAATTGTTGACATGTAACTCAAAGAAGAGATGAAAATCTATCTCTGTCGACATCATATAGAAAGGACACCGTAAGTTGAGCTTATCATCAAAATATTAGTTTGAAGAGATGAAGATTATTATCAAGCAATCGCCATACAAAAGTTTGAACCCATGGAAGGCACATGAGGTTCCATACTCAGCTCCAAACCTTTCTAATATGCGTTAGGAGAGCCACCAGCTTTGAGGTCTCCCACCATGCTTGCAAATTAAATATAATAACATGATCTTACCATCGCCACTGAATTGTATCCTCTGTAAGCATAGTGTGAAGTTGTTATTATTTGAATATGTTGTACTTCCTCCACTGAGGACAATCGTTCTAACAAATTGTTATCCCAATATCATGTCTCCTCTACTAGCAGTTCAGAGATATAATGATAAGAATCAAACCTTGGGTGAGTGTAGCGTGGATGTCCCAGCTCGGAGCCTGGTAACCAACAATCATCCTAAATTGCAACAACTAGTAACATTGCATATCCTCCATCCTATTTGGTGTGAGTAGTGCCATCCCTTCTCTTATACTTCTCCATGTATAGCTCGGTTTATACCCTATACCTGTAGAATAAATATTAGTATGAGAAAAATACTTTATTTTTAAAACTCTTGTTGGAAGAGAGTGTGGTGAAACATAGGAGCCGCCAAGCCTGCTTTGCTAAATTACCTTGTTTGAACTAACTAGTTGTAAAAATCTTAACCTCCTTGCGCCTTGGATCGACATATTCTAATACAGATATGCTAGTGTATCTTCGTGCGTCCCTCCTTGCTACCCCAATAGATGGCAAACAATTTTATTCAATCCTTTTTTAATTATCTATCAAAATGCTAAAATAGCTCATAATATATGTGAAAATGGATAGTAAAAGTGATTTAATGAAGGGCAAATTATCCTCAGGTCCCTGGTCTTTACCGAAATCTCCTATTGGGTCCATCCTGTTACATAAATGATTAATCTGTCCCTGTTTTATACAAAAATGTTTGTCTCAAGTCCCCACCGACCAAATCAGACTTTTTTTAAATTTTTTGTCATATAAAATGACTATTTTATCCTTCACAAGACGACAAAAATATGAAGAAATTTGTCATTTTGTGAAGGGTAAAATAGTCATTTCACATGACAAAAAATTAAAAAAAGTCAGATTTGGTCGGTGGGGACCCGAAACAAACATTTTTAAATAAAATATGGACTTAATACTTATTTATGACAAAGGAGAGACCCAATATGAGAATAATGTAAAGACCAGGGACCTGTGGGTAATTTGCCCTTTAATCATTGTCTCCTGCCCTGCTATCAAAAGAAATCGCTCCTTCTAACTCCCAATTTTAGCATTTGATTATATCCGCAATAAAAGATAAAATTAGCCTTTTAGATCTTCCTAATAAAGTTGGTAAACCAAGATAAATATCCCTTTCTTCTCCTCTTCTCATTCCTAAGTATGAAGTTTAATCGACCTTGATCAGTCTCACTCACATTTCTGCTGAAATAAGTAGAATTCTTGTGCAAATTCACCCTCTATCCTAAAGTTTGTGAATAAACATCTAATAAAAAGAGTATATGTCTTAACTCATTCTCTATTTCCCTAATAAACAAAAGAGAATCATCTGCAAAAAATAGGTGAGTGACAGTTAAGACATTCCTAGCCACCTTAAGACCATGTATGCAATGAAAAATTTATGCATTTCGTATAAGAGCCATCAAGCCCTCTCCATAGAACAAGAAAAGCTATGGAGAAAGTGGGTCTCCTTGACACAATCTCCTACTCTGGGTAAAAAAAATCTTCCACATGTCCGTTGACCTGCACTATATAATGAATTATACAAACACACCTCATAACAAGAATCTTTTGGAAACCCAAAGCAAGTAACATCCCTTTCAAGAAAATTTCACTCAATCCACTTTCATCATATCCAGCTTGAGAGCACACCACCCTCACTTCCCTTATGTCTTCTTCTTTAAATAGTGATAAGACTCATAGGCAACTAAAGTTCAAGAAAATCATATAATCAACTTTCATCATATCCAGCTTGAGAGAACACCACCCTCACTCCCCATACGTCTTCTTTTTTAAATAATTGTAAGACTCTTGGCAACTAAAGTTCAAGAAAATCCTATAATAAGCTTTCATCATATTTAGCTTAAGAGCACACAACCCTCACTCCCCATACGTCTTCTTCTTTAAATAGTGGTAATACTCAAAAGCATCTTAATTCTCATGGATGATGTCATTCAAGAAGACCTTTAACCTGTTAGTGATAGATTTGGTAATGATTTTCATAACAAAATTACACAAACTTGTAATTTAGAACTCAGACCATGTTAGTAGGACCCTTAAACCTTAGAAATCAGAGTCCTCTAATAGTGTCTTTCATATTAGAGGGATCAACCTCGTCATTAAGCATAGAGAAACAAGTTGTCGATAGACCAACAACGTTCCAATGCTTCTGAAAAAAGAAGGGTGGCATGCCATTCGGTCTTGGAGATTTTATTGGACTTGTAATAACCGTAAAATATTGCTAAATATTTCTAAAAAGTTTAAGCGTGGTTAAGTAATTTACCAAGTAGTGATAAAAAATTTACCATTAGTTTTGACCTAGGAGCTAGGGTTATCTATGTTTCATTTAAAAAGGAGCAAGAGTCGTCATTCTGAGAGGCACAATTATTTTTAGAAGTTCCCCTCAAACTTGTGCGAGATTTATTAGTGATTTTGCTTGAGATGTGAAGTTGAGTTGATTAAAAGAGATTATAGCACGTCAAGTTGAGAAGTGAGTCGGTTTCCATCTTCTGTTCCTTATAGTTTCATGATTTTGTAATCCATGGCATGATATATTGAACTGTTTTAACTTAATTGGTTGCGTATAATTATATTTTGTTGTCATGCTTGATTATTATACCATATAATAGTCTTGTTGACTTTCTCAGTAGATCAGTAATAACCCTCTACATGTTTTTTTTCGATAAGAATAATTGAAGATTTCTTCTGTTTCCTTCTCGGTGATCATCATCCTTTTAAATGGATTTATTCCTTAGCTCTTGATTTGAGAGATAAAGCTAATGTGACAACGGCATGCGATCCCATAAGTACTACTATGTTATCGACATGAATAAGTATAATAATTCTAGGGAAAAGAATCTTTAAGTACCCTGTGGTTTGCAAAAAAATCACTTTAGTACCCTGTGGTAAAGAACCCTTAATTTGAGTCATGCCTCACCAATTTTCCATCACTTTGGTCCCAAATTACGATACTGCCCCTCCCTAAATCAGAACCTAACCAAACCCAATTCAACCAGACCAGACCTATATTCAATTTAACCTAATGGGGCGTAGAAAATAAAATATGACTCGGATTGAGCTGAAATTTTACAAAAAGCATCCTAAAAATACACACGAATTACAGAAAAAATTTCAAGAATTTTAGAGGCCTAGAAGTATTTTTTTATTTTTCAAAACGCTAAAATTTTGTAAAATCACATAAAATAGAAAATACATCCAATTAAATTGAAACTTGTCCTAGGGATGCCTTTTAGTTCCCACATTTATTGGAGGTTCTTAAGGTTTTATGGGACAAGTTTTAACTCAATTGGATGTATTTTTTATTTTATACAATTTTACAAAGTTTTAGCACTTTGAAAAATAAAAGAAATACTTTTGTGCCTCTAAAATTCCTAAAATGTATTTCTTAAATCATATGTATTTTTAGGATTCTTCCCAATGGGACAAATTTCAACTTAATTGGATGTATTTTCTATTTTATATGATTTTATGAAGTTTCAGCACTTTGAAAAAAAAAATTACTTTCGGGCCTCTAAAATTTTTGAAAATTTTTCCGTATGTCCTACTTATTTTTAGAATTCTTCTTGTAAAATTTCAGCTCAATCCGAGTCATATGTTATTTTCTACGCTCCATTGGGTTAAATTGAATATAGGTCCGGTCCGGTTGAATTGGGTTTGGTTAGGTTCTGATTCAGGGAGTGGCAATATCGTAATTTTGGGACCAAAGTGATGGAAAATTGGTGAGGTATGACTCGAATTAAGGGTTCTTTACCACAGGGTACTAAAGTGATATTTTTGCAAACCACAGGGTACTTAAAGATTCTTTTCCCATAATTCTAAGTAAAAGGAAAGAGTGAACAAACTTGTAAGGATCTATGTGTAATTAATAGTTCATGTGTAGTAGATATGGTTGGACTTAGTTTTATATTCTGCTTGATAAACTATAATAGGGTTAATTATATTAATTAGAAGAATAGCATACTATATATGTATCGTAAGAGTTAGGTCGGTATGATTATGATTTTGACATGAGTTTGATTTGGCACGAATTCTCATTTGTTGAATTTAGATTGTTGAATTCTGGATTATTGATTTTGGATTTTTGATTTTGGATTGTCGAATTCGGGATTGTGATTTCTGATTGTTGAATTGTGTTGTTGGTTCTGGATTCTGTTTTGGGTTTGTGAAATTGTGTTGTTGGATTCAAAATTTTTATCTTCGAATGTGTGATTGATGTAAATGATAACATGTGGGAGTGTCCGATACCAAGTGGGCCATATAGTTCGCACATATCGCTTAAGGGGCTATTGGGTAACACGAGGTATGTGTGATAAAATGGACAAGGAGTATATGGACTATCTAGACTCTTGGAGGGGATACCTTTTTGGCTATTGGGCCTGCCTTGCAGGAATGGTAGATATTTATCTGTGCCCCACGAGGATCCTGACATGATGAATGTAGACTCCGAGCTCCAAAAGTAAATGTGATGTGATTGTTGTGTATCTATTTTGTGGGATCGTTGTGTTAGTTTTATTATGTTAGTCAGCTAAGTTAGTCGGATAGATAACCTATGTTTCAGTTTTGCAAAAGCTTGACCATGGACATGTGTTCGTAACTTTGTTACTATGTGATTTGTACATGCTCAGATTTACAAAGTTTAAATTAATGATACCTCTCTTATGCATATGCTTTTGATTGTAGAGTCTTAGTGTATACGATTTGATATGAAACATGTGATATAATTTGATGCATGGAGTGTGTACTTTAACCGACTTACTGAGATGCGTATCCTCATTAATGTGCGCTACTATCTCAGATGATTTGGGGGAAATTAGGAGCAAAAACTAGAGGCGGGGACATGTATCGTTAGACATTTAATCCACTTTAAGACTATGTATTTTCATTTCTATAGACCATTATATTTTTGAATTGAAGTTGTGATTGAAATTTTAAAACAAATGTGGCCTTACAGAAGCTTTTTACTTTCGTGGCGATTAACATGCCTAATTTTTGGGGCATGACAACTTAAATGGTATCAGAGTATTTTATAAAATAAATAATATAAAGAAATCGAAACATACATTCATGAATTGAGGTTGGGCGAATTACTTGGGAAAATTGCTTGAGGATTAGGGCTAGGATTCGTTAATGTTGATTTCTTATTAGATGAATATTTATTTAGTTTATTGTGTTTAAGGTTTATTCTCTTTGTATGTTTATGAGTGTTGCCTATATATAAATTCGACAAGATTTGGTGATTACTATATATAAAATTACAATTACAATTTTGATGAAATATGTGAAGTGGATAAAAAGGACTAATTATCTACTAGTCATTCACATTTTTTATTATGTCGTGTGTTTTTTTCGAGATATTGTGAGTAAATATTAGCTTTTAAATTCAAATGAGTTTGAATCATTTTCTTTGGTGCTGTGTACTTAAAAAAAGAAAAAGAAAAAATACATATGGAATTGGTGTTTGTACTATAGAGATAGGTTTGGCTTCCACATGATTATAATAGTTCATCCTTATTATGCTCGAATATAATACATATGAGTTAAATTTACTATACATAAAATAGGTTATACGTCAAGATTATCTTAAGTATTATTATATTTTTTTTATTGCTGGATGTAGGGTAAATTCTTTTTGGTTCTTGTGATTTTACGGTCTTAAATTGCATGGTCTAATTCACTATTTTTTTATAGGAATAATTAGTTTTATGTTGTAAGGTGATCTAGTTGTACATGCAATGTTGGCTTTGATGTAATACTTTGCCTTAAATTAAATTTTTGCAGAAAAAAAAGAGTAATATATTCGATCAAGCCCCTTAACAGTAAGGAAAATATTATAAATTATTTGGTGTAGATAGTAACTATACATTACATTAAACCTGATATGAAGTTGGGTAGTGAAGTTGGTTATTGACTTATTCTTTTGCTTCATTGATGTCCTGCTTTGTCTTTGTTATCATTTATTTGATATCATTATTTTGTGTATGATCTTGTTTATATATAGTTCATTTAAAGGTGGGTTGTTGATGATGTTGTTTTGACCTCAGGGTTGATTGTGTCGAGTTTTTATGGCAGATTTTAATTAATAAATGAAAATTTGGGGTTAAAAGTGAGACTAAGATAGCGTGTCTTTGTGAACCATTGTCGAGTGTTCCACATGGCTTAAAGCAAGAGTGAGAGACAAAGTTATAAGAGCGGAAAAATCCACTAACCATATGTGTGTATTTTCATATTAACTTCTTGTATGAATTCTTAACTTTTAAGGGTTTACTTGATATCTTGATGATCTAATTTAGTTGGAAAGTCAATTTTTGTTATGTTTTATATTGTGTTGTGTATCTACGTTTATATAAATTTTAATTTAACTACTTATATTGATTTGTAAGTTGGTTTTGATTTTCCGTCGCTTGCTCCCCTGTGATCGATTTTGATCATTGCAATCTCTATTTGATTTGATTCTCCTAGTACTATTTTTGTAAATATTTCTTTCTCATTGCTTCTACTTTTTTTAATAAACACCCCGTTAGGGGCTGGGTTTCCCCTATATAGATGAAAACAAAATACAAAAAAAGAAAGAAGAAAAACCAAAGCTCGAACCCGTAAAGCCTGCAAGCCAACAGACCTGACCGACAGGCGGGGCGAGACTAAAAGCAGAAAGTGAAAAGAAGGCCCCATACAATCCTATCAACCAATGGAGTGGAAGATAGGGGGGGCCAACCATGAAGAACAAACCAAAAACAAACAGAAGACCAAGCTACCAACAGACTGATAGACATGGCCAACAAAAGCACAAACTGCACTGTGCAGAGGAGCGAGGAAATAGCTAACCCCATTTCCGTCGCCCCTTAGTCCTGCCGCCTGTAGCAGGTGGAGGTCGCCGCCCGCTTCTCGTATGCACTGGAGAAGAAGGGGCTGGGGGAGATGGCACCTCAAAGCACTGCGTACCCGCCATGTGCTCGATGACCAATCTGCTATCCTCAAGCGCCTCAAGCTCCATGATCTCGGAGCGGTACGGGACGAAAGGAGTGGCAGCCGCGCGGAGACCAACCAACTCAGTGCCAACCTGCACCGTATCCTCAAGTCCGCAATGCAGCATAGGAGGTCGGGCGCGGGAGGAGGAGCCCACCAGATCAGAGCCAACCTGCTCCGGAACCTCAAGTCCCCAGAGCGGCATAAAAGGTCGGGCGCGGGAGGAGGAGCAGGTAGCAGATGATCCAGCCGTACTAAACTCCATCGGAATCTCAAGGCCCCAAAGCGGCATAGGAGTACGGGCGCGGGAGGAGGAGCTACTAGAAGATCTAGCCTTGCCTTTCCCCTTCCTATGAACCACGTCCGTCCAGGCCAGATCGGCAGATGGAGGAGAGGCCTGTCTGTTGACCGCGCAGAGGAGAGGAGAAGAGGACGCTCCTGAAGAGGCAGAGGCTGCCAAGGCTTGCCTTCGAGCCGAAAATTCGGCATGACCTATTCGTTCGGGGTTGCCACTAGACCCAGGCTCAGTGCCCGGCGCAACCACAACAGAAGGCGAACCCTGCAAAACAGCCTCAGGCATCAAGGTCGGTGCAGAGGGAGATACCTGAGTCCGCGACGAGGTAGTGGACTCTCTCGAAGGGGGGGTGCTCCGCTCAACCGGAGCAAGAGGAGCCGCCGCAGGAGAAGGGAGCACTGGGAGTGCCGGCAGATCGAGCGGGGCAGCGGGCTCCTCAGGGGGCGCCGCATAAAGGGCCGCCTGCAGATAATTGGCCTCCATGGGATGCTCCGCATCAAGCCTAGGAACAGGGGAGTCCGAAGCTGGAGGGAAATCTGCGAGAGGAGGGAAGTCCTCGGGGGCTGGGGGAACCTCCTGATCCTCCGTCTCGGCGAGAGCGGCAAAGGCATTCTCTGTAGGTAGAGCAATGCCGTCGGCCACCTCCGCCGGAGGGAAATATGGCGTGTGGTTGGGACTGGAGGAGAAAACCCTCCCAGTGCCAACCCAGGCACGCGAAGGTGGAGCAGAGGTCGGCGGTGCAGCCCCAGATGGCTTCTTCCCAAAGGAAGCCAAGCGCGGGCAGGCACCGCGAAGATGTCCCTGCGCCTTGCAGTAGACGCAGACAGGTGTCGAGTCTTGGTACTGGATCTGCACGTCAACCTCGCCGTAGTCCAGTATCAAGCTAACACTAGAAGGACGAGGTCTGGCCGGGTCAAGCTCGATCAGCACCTGAGGCTGAACCCCGTTGACCCTGTGGAGGGCCTCCGTGTCTAGTCGAATCGGCGTGCCCACTGCCCTGGCCAGGCCGGACACGATCTCCTCCGTGATGTGCTCACTGCTGAGGCCGACTAGCTTTATCCAAGT
The DNA here is from genome assembly GCA_012979155.1 of Hypericum perforatum. Classification (NCBI taxonomy): domain Eukaryota; kingdom Viridiplantae; phylum Streptophyta; class Magnoliopsida; order Malpighiales; family Hypericaceae; genus Hypericum; species Hypericum perforatum. Next base: position 26,551 of record SOPF01024565.1, on the reverse strand, counting down.
CCTGGACAAAGTAGACGCCTGACGAGTGGGTCTGAAGAAAGGAACCCACTGCTGCAGGAAGAGCCTGCCCTGCTGAAGCTTCCACAGTCCCGGCTGGAAGAAGCGCTCCTTGTCCGCCGCGGCGACGAATCGGAAAGTGTAAAAACCCAGCCCGAGGGAGAGCATACTCCAAGACTGCAAGCCCCAGAGACGCACAAGCTCCGCGCGCAGGCTAGTAGAGGAAAGTGGCTTGGTCCCCTTGGGCAGGACCAAGCGACCAATGAAAGCGCGGTCGCCAAATGCACGGTAGGAGTTGGAGATGTCCTTGCCGACGAACAGCGCGGGCTTGTCGCCAACAAGGATGGGAGTCGGGCCAGGGCCCGAGAAGGTCCAGCTGCCCGGCTGAGATCTCGCCATAGTGGCATAGGAAGGACGGTCCGCTACCATTGCGCTATCCGATGCAGAAAATTGGACATGACCTTCGGGCACGGAGTCACGAACCAAGCCTGGCTCAATGCCAGGCTCGCCAGTAGCACAGACAACCGTAGCCGGGGCCGACAGGGTTCCACTGAGACCAGAAAGTTCTTGCACGAAACGAAAAATAGCTGGCCAGAGCGCGGAGACCTGAATATCGGGTGGAGCCGAGGGGCCGGGGAGCAGCATGCCCGAACCCGAGGGGGCCGATGGGCCGAGGCCGGGAGGAGGGCCGTGGGACCCGAGAGGGAGGGCCGGCCCCGAGAGGGCAGCCAAAGGAGCAGGCTGCGGGAGAGGGCTGGGGGCAGGCCAGCTGGTCGGGAGGGCTGGCCGGGCCGTCGGGGCGGAGCCTGGAGCTCCGGCATGGGCCACGCGGCCAAGGGCGACGGAGGAGACACGAACCGGGGAGAGGGCCGACGCGGGGAGGGAAGCCTGGGCGTCAAGGGGGCTGGTGGGGGGCGCGGTTGTGCTCGGCAGGGTCAGGGCGGCCTCCTGGGGCGGTTGGCCGCCGACGGTTTGGCCGGAAACGGAGGCCGGCGCCGGAATCGTCGAAAACCCTAGAAATTGGGGCTTTCCGATTCCAGCCAAATCAGAACGATCGGGAGGCACGGAGAGGACCAGGGGAGGGAGACGAGTCGGATGGAGGTGGAGCTGGGCCGCGGCGACGCCACACGCGGCGGGGCGGACTCCATTTTCGTCGCAAAACTCGGCCGACGCGGGGGGGTCAGACGGAGCCACGCCGGGGGACGAGGCCAACACCAAACGAATCGCCTCGATGAAGCGGAGCTCTTGAGGGGTGAGCGCCGGCACGTCCATGGCTGGAGGAGGGCGGCGGCGCTGAGGCGATTCGCGGCCACAGTAGCCGCGCGGGTCTGGGGCTTCGGAGGAGGGGCTCGGAGGAGCGGGAATCGTCGGGGAGGCCATGGGAAGAAGCGCCTCGTTGAGGAGGCCGCCGATCTGGTGGCCGATCACGACGGCGGGGCCGTCATCGCCGGCAATCGGGGAAACTTGAAAAAGAGGCGTGGAAGTCGGGGGGCGTCGGGTTTCCTTCTCCGGCGACGGAGGAAGGTCATGCGACCTACCAAACTGACCGTCTCGACGAGGCGGACAGTTTGGTGGAGTTGGATCGGCCGGGCGCGGCCGCATGCGGCGGCCACCGGCGAAAAGGTGGTCGGAGGGGGGAGCTCCAAAAAATCGCCCGAAATTTTTTTTTTTTTTCGCGAAAATTAAATGTTTAGGGTTTCGTTTTCTCATTGCTTCTACTTAGGGATCCGATTATTGGGTTTTTGGAAATTGAATTGGATTAGAGAAATGAGTTAGCTCTTGGATCGTAAATGTAAAAGAGATTTCTTCTCCTTATTGTTAGATTGGGTATTAAATGATATTTTGGATTCTGAGAGAAAGTTCCAACAAAGCTCATATATTTTCCAATTTTTTTTACTATAAGGTAATTTTGAAGTCAAATATTTAAATAGTCGTAATTTGAATTTAGTTATCCCCTGGATTGTCTTATATAGTCATTGAATACTCATACTTAAACCATATATTTGTTGCACAATTATATGTTAGTTCAACTATAAAGTAGTTCTCGTCTTACTAATATGCCTCCATGAATTAGCTTGTTTCGAGATTCAGATTTATATCTCATATATGGTAATTGCAGTTTGACTAAAATAGATAAGAGGATGGGTGATGAGATATGTTTTGGATTTCATGACAAATCCATCCTGGTATAGCTTGCTAGAAATCACTTTTTTTCTTCTTCTTCTCCTTTTAGGTGTTATGGAACCAAGAGTGAAATCTTAGACTGAGTCTGCTGGTGTCATAACTTAATTGAGATCGAACTTTGTCATGTTTCATGTCTTACTATACATAGAGTTATAAGATCGATTGCAGTTCACCTTTGTTTGTGAAGTAGAAAAATACTTGCTTCTGTGAGCTATAGTTTGGGGACAATCTGGTTATGGCTCAAAATGTATTACATAAGTCTACACCTAAACTATGAATCACTTGAATTCTACTATAAAATTAGTTCATTGAGTCACTTTAGTAATTTTCCGACTTAGTTGTGTATTGATTTCATTGAGGTGTGTTAATTTTGTCATCGAGTTTCATCGATATATGGACTCTCTAATTTGTACTCGTTCATGATTATAGAAAAGCTTGAGCTTGAAAAATAACCTTAGTTAAATGCACACATAATGTTTTAACTTACTATATCCTTTGCACTCAACTTACGCTACTTTAGAGATCCGATACTTTTGATTGTTGAACCAATTTGTTTTACTGCTTGAATACCTTATGTTTAAAATGTTGGATATGTTTAAAATGTTAGAGTAACATTTGTTAAAACCTAGTATAGTCTTGATTAGGATGAATTTTGTTGACATACTTTTATTTATAAACTTTTTTTAATGATAGTTTGGTATGTCTTGATTGACTTGATATGATATTTAGATATTATTTGATATATGAAATTTGACTATTGTATGAATGAGGTCTAGTACCTCCTTTTGTGCTCATACTATGTTCTGGATATATACATGCTACGAAAAATAGAGGGGGTTGACTTGAGGCTATATGAGCTATGGATTATAGACTCGAAGTTCTATAAAAATAGTTTAGTATTGATTTATAAAGGTAGTCACATTTAAGCTATTCAAGAAGAATATCTTGGAGTTTGAAATTAGTATATAACTGATTACTTGTTTCGTTATAAGTTTGAGGACAAACTTCTTTTAAGGGGAGAATAATGTAATAACAGTAAAATATTGTTGAATATTTCTAAAAGTGTAAGCGTGGTTAGGTAAATAAACATTATGGTAGTTCAGTTCGATTCTCTAATGAGAGTCTTAAGGTTTTTATTTTTAATTAGAGTTAGTCCAATTGCCAAAAGAAAAGAAGCTAAGGGGTTAGTCAAGGTTGGCCAGTGAGACGATGGTATAAGCTTCATAATTTACCAAGTAATGATAAACAATTTACCATTAGGTTTGACCTAGGAGCTAGGGTTATCTATGTTTCATTTTAAAAGGGGCAAGAGTCATCATTCTGAGAGGTACAATTATTTTCAGGAGTTCTCCTCAAACTTGTGTGAGATTTATTAGTCAATTTTGCTTGAGATGTGAAGCTGAGTTGATTAAAAGAGAGTATAGCACGTCAAGTCGAGAAGTAAGTCGGTTTTCATCTTATGTTCTTTATAGTTTCATGATTTTGTAATCCATGGCGTGATATATTAAACTACTTTGACTTAATTAGTTGCGTACAATTATAATCCATTGTCATGCTTGATTATTATACCGTATAATAGTCTTGTTGACTTTCTCGGTAGATCAGTAATAACCCTCTACACATTTTTTTTCTATAAGAATAATTGAAGATTTCATCCGTTTCCTTCTCGGTGATCATCATCCTTTTAATTGGGTTTATTCCTTAGCTATTGATTTTGAGAGACTAAGCTAATGTGACAATGGCATGCGATCCAATAAGTACTACTATGTTATCGGCATGAATAAGTATAAATTCCTTAGTGTTGATGATGCAGTGAATAATTCTAAGTAAAAGGAAAGAGTGAATAAACTTGTAAGGATTTATGTGTAATTAATAGTTCATGTGCAGTAGATATGGTTGGACTTAGTTTTATATTCTTCTTGATAAACTATAAGGAAAAAGTCCACCCAGGGCCTTTGTGGTTTGACCCGTTCCCAAATAGGTCCCTGTGGTTTAAAAAGGTCATAACGAGTGCCCATGCTTCCAATTTTTTCATTTGGGTCACCTTTAACCGATTTGATTTATTTTTGTTCATTTTGGTCCGATCAAATATGGCATTTTCAATGCCGATTGCTGATTCCAGTTGACTTCCCAAAGTGGTCCCGACGTGTGGATACCAGTTTCACATATTTTCGTGACCAAAATCGTGAGATCGAGCTTTGGATTTTTGAATCGAATTGGTTCAGGGTGACTTAGATGAGAAAATTGGAAGCACGGGGACTCGTTATGACATTTTTAGACCACAGGGACCTTTCTGGGAATGCATCAAACCACAGGGGTCCTAAGTGGACTTTTCCCAAACTGTGATAGGGTTGATTATATTAATTAGAAGAATAGCATATTATATATATGTTGTAAGAGTTAGGTCAGTATGGTTGTGATTTTGACATGAGTTTGATTTGGCATGAATTCTAATTTGTTGAATTCGGATTGTTGAATTCAGGATTATTGATTTTGGATTCTTGATTTTGGATTGTCGAATTCTGGATTGTGATTTCAGATTGTTGAATTGTGTTGTTGGTTCCAGATTCTGATTTGGGATTGTGAAATCATGTTGTTAGATTCAAAATGTTTATCTTCGAATGTGTGATTGATGTGAATGATAACATGCAGGAGTGTCCCATACAAAGTAGGCCCTGTAGTTCGCACATATCGCTTAAGGGGCTACCGAGTAACCCGAGGTATGTGTGATCAAATGGACAGAGAGTACGTGGACTATCTGGACTCATAGAGGGGATACCTTTTTGGCTATTGGGCCTGCCTTGTAGGAATGGTAGGTATTTATCTGTGTCCCACGAGAATCCCGATATGATGAATGTGGACTCCGGAGCTCCAAAAATAAATATGATGTGATTGTTGGGTATCTATTTTGTGGGATCATTGTGTCAGTGCTATTATGTTAGTTGTCTAAGTTAGTCAGATAGTGTTATGAACCTTGCTAACTTTGTCTTAGTTGCGACCACTTGGTCTGACCTTTGGTTATTTTATATTGATCGATTCTCATACATTGTAAGTTGAATTTGTCGACCTTTGGGGGAATAGGTGTAACATTTTCGTGTGGACTCTGATTTGAATGAGTCTAATTTAGGATGATCTGTAACACATTGGTCTATGGCTTTTGTGATTCAATTTTTGTAATTTGAGCTTTGTGTTTTCAAGTTTTGTGTGATTTACGGTTGGTTTAGGAATGGTTAGCTTAGTTCGTCGACTTTTGGTAGAAAAATCATAACATTTGCATACGAACTCCGAAATAAGCGATTCCAAGATGAGCAGATCTGTAAGACCTAAATTTATAACTTGTATTGGGATGCATTTTTTTAGAAATGAAGCCCACGGGCGTGGAAATGAAAGCCACGGGTATGGTTTTTCTCGGATTTGGGTTGGCCAACCCCTGCACACTTCACTTCATAAATTCATAACTTCCTCATACGATCTCCGATTTAGGTGATTTTAATTCGAGGGGATTCCTAATACCTAGAAATAGGACTTGGTGATAAGAGTTTTTACATTTCAGGAATTTATGATGGGATCATGGCAGAGATTTAGGTTCTCAGTTTTAGGTACGATTCTCATCAGAATTGGAAGATTTTATTAATTGATGAACTATATGACTTTTATGGATTGAAGATTGATTTGTGGACCTATTAGAACTTAATTAGAAGTTTAGGAGTTTTAGAGGATGACTTGAAAGGTTGAGGACCAAAGTGGAATAAGCTTGAGGATAGACTTTCCATTATGGA
>SOPF01024565.1:0-20581 GCA_012979155.1 Hypericum perforatum | reverse complement strand
AATATCTAGGAGGCTTTGTGAGTGGATTCACTTGTACTCATCCATTGGAAACAAAGAGAGTGAGAGAGAGAAGGAGAAAATGTGGGAGAGGAAGAGGAGAAGAAAGAGAAAGAAGATCTCTTGATTTGAGGATTGTTAAGTGAGTTTTAGGCTTAAGTTTATTGGAATTAAGTTTAGATCCATTGATTTCCTTGGAATTGATATAAGTATGGATAATTTTGGAGAACTTTTGGTGTGACCTTGGTGAAGAGCAAATGTAGTTATTAAGGTTTGGTTGATGTTATGAGAAGATATGGTGATTATAGATGATGATCTATGGTTTGGTGTTAGATTAGAGGACCTTTGTATATTTTTGGAGACTTTGTGTGAGGATTTGATATTTGGGACTTTAGAGTTGATTTTCCTTACTCTTGGTGTTGAGAGGTTGATGATTGATAGAGAGTTGTTCTCATGCTTAGTTGATCACATTTTGGAGTCCGAATAATGTGGATCGTGAAGTGGTGTATAGAAACTTTTTGGAGCAAATTATGCAACTTTGGTTAAGGTTAGGCGATATTATCCCTAACCTTTGTGTTGACTAGCATCATTTGTTATTAATTTATGTTTATACTTTGATATGATGAACGTGTTGTGATTTGATAAATTATGTATGTGAGTCTTTGATTTGTGTGCTTTGATAATTTTTAGTTTATGCATGGTTTTGGAAATCATGAGTCTTTGGATTATGAAGTTGTGATTTGAGATTATGAATTTGTGAATGGAACATGTAAGTCAATTTGTGAGATGGCAGACGATGAGGTCTACCCGTGACTAACTGGGGATGTTGGCACATATGCACATGTTTTTGGGGATACATTGTATTTGATATGGTTATGATATGGTCGGCGGAGTTTGATTATGAAAGTGCTATAAGATATGGTATCCCAGTGTTGTGAGAAGGAGTGATACGATCTAGACCTATCCAAAGTCTATCCATTTATTTGGCATTTGTGACTCTGAGTTTGAGGCAGAATGTGTCTATCTATGTGTTCTAGTATTTGGAGCATATCTATGCTTATTTGTCCGTCTTTGCCTATGATTTCAGTTACTTGTGAAGTGCTAAGTGTTAATATTGGTATCATTTGTCTATGCATGAATTTGAGTCTTTGTATGTGGTTGTTTAGTTAATTATAGGTTAGTTTTAATATCCTCTACTAAGTACTTCCAAGTACTTACCCCCTCCTCCACAGGTGACGAAGTATAAGTTCGCTTTGATGTCCGAAGAGTTGTTTGTTCAGTCGTGAGAAATTGTTGTCTTCTCCCAGGTTCTTGAAGTCTTCAGATGGTGCTTTCTCTTTTTGTAATCTAGGTCGTGTCACTCTATTGTACATATTGGTAGGACCTTTTGGTATAAATATTATAATTATGTTAGTATATTTGTATTATGCATATATAATTATGAATTTTGCTTCTGCAATAACATATGCTTCTGCGATTATGATTTCATATGTATGTTTAAGGCTGGTTAGACCACGGCTCTTTGATTTGGAGAGCATGATCCATTGTCATATCAGCGGCCTGAATTTGGGTCGTGACAGAGTTGGTATCAGAACTTTAGGTTAATAGAGCTATAAGGTTATCTGAGTTGTGAATTATTAGAGCTATAAGTTTTCAGAGCTCTAAATCTGATGAACTTAAGTTGAGTTTGAATTATGTATTATGTATAATGGAGCATAGGATTTGTCATGTCTTTGTCTTCTTCTGTGTGTCAGATCTTTAGTGTGCCTAAATCTAATATGATAGTATGAGAGGATATGATAGTTACAACTTGTAACTCTGAGATGGCTAGGGGAGGAAAAATGAGTTGGAAATGTTCTGAGCATCATCTTAAAAGTTAGATTTGCTAGTTGAATTCAGAGTTGAGCAAGCTCAAAGAAAAAAAAGGTTGGTAAGTTGATTCTTAGGAAATCGAGGTTAATTGTGGGACTCTAAGATATTGAAAATATGTAGGGGAGTTAAGTTAAGTAATGTATGGATTGCATTTGAAGTGTGTGACCTATTCCCAAATGGTAAAATTGTGACTAAACTTGGCACATGCTTCGCTGAGGTTCAGTTGGCAAAATAGAATTGTTGTGTATGCTTGTGTGCATGAGTGACTTGTATATAGGGTATATACATAAGGGATATTTGGTAACGAACCAAGTGTTTAAAGGATTTGAGTTATTTGGTTACTTTTGGATGATTCGATGTTAAAATGCTTATGGACTGGTTATCATGCCATCATGTTATGGTGGATTATTTTAAATAAGATTGTGAAGTTTAAGCTTGAGGGCGAGTCAGAATTTATATATTGGGGTAATAATTCCACCAAGGCTTACCTTATATTTGAAGGTTTCCAGATTGCTAAAGATACTAAGATGGATAAGAAACAGATCTTATTTCAATATGACCATACGGTATGGCACCTGCTGAGTTAAGAAAGTTGAAGATTGAATTACAGAATTTATTGGATAAGAAAAATATTTGGTCTAGTATTGCACTGTGGGGTCCTCTGATGATATTATTCGGAAGAAGGTTGAGAGTTTGAAACCATATGTTGATTATCAGTAACTCAATAAGGTAACAATTTGCCATTAGTATCCTATTTTGTGTATTGATAATTCGTTGATCAGTTGTGAGATGCCAAGTGGTTTTCAAGATTGACGTGAGGTCAGGGTACCAGTAGTTGAAGAATAGAATAGAAGATGTGTAATTGAGATAGCTTTTAGAACTCGGCATGGATATTGTGAATTCTTGGTTAAATTATTTGGTCTTACGAATGCTTCTATTTTCTTTATGGGATTGATGAATCAGGTGTTTAGACATATATGGAATAGATTATGGTAGTCTTAATGATGACATATTAGCTTACTCACGGACTAAGGAAGAACATGAAAGATATCTTTGATTGGTTTTGAAGACATTATCGGATAATCAGTTATATGTCAAACTTTCTAAATGTAAAGTATGGTTACAAAGTGTGCATTCCTAGGATGTATTATTCTCAAGGATGGAGCGTCAATTGATCTAAAGAAGATAGAATCTATGGTTAATTGGTACACTTCTACTAATATTATGGAGGTAAGAAGTTTTCTTGGTTAGTTGGGTATTTCAGATGTTTTGTAAAAAGATTTTCTACTTCGGTCGTTCTATTGACTTAATAGACTCAGAAGATTGTGAAGTACGAGTGGATAGAAAATTGTGAGAGAATTCATGAGATAAGTACTTACTGACTAATGCAACCATTTTGGCTTCATCATTTACAACTGGAAAATATTTGGTATAAAGAGATGCTTCTAGATTTGGTCTAGGATGAATATTAATGCAATATAGGAATTCAATTGTGTATGCCTTTAGATAATTGAAGAAGTATGAGCAACAAGATCTGAATATGAGACAGAAGAGATGGATAGAATTTTGAAGGATGGGAATGGATACAGTAATGGTTATCTTGTTTATGGTTGCTTAATGAGGTTAAGTTTTATTCAGATGGATTATGTCAAATTTCTGAATTTTGTTGTCTTTGTTATACATTCTAATAGGGATTGACACTATGGCTGATGCTTTGAGTCAAAAGTCTACTGGAAGTCTAATATGGCAGAGGCCTTCGTGCCTTTGATTTCAAGTATATATACGAGATAGTCAACCAAAGGTTAAAGTTGACAATAATATTTGATGAAAATGAGTCTGAACTGCTAGGAGAGTTACATATGCAAACTCATCATGATAAATTGTAGAACTTCAGATGAATGATTTTTGAGTTGATGAAGATGGTCGGAAAAGTTAAAGAAGATGAATTGCCTAAATTCTATCTCAGTTTAAATGATGTTTATACTATGGTATTTGGATGGTCGTATTTGACATGGAAGATGTAAGAAGAGACAATATGGTCTTTCTTCATATCATCAGGGATAGTATGTATTGCAAGAGTTTGTCTACGGTATGCATCTGGGATCTACAAAAATGCATCATGATATGAGGGGTAGTTATTGATGTAATGATATGAATAAAGATATTGGGGATTTTGTTGCAACCGCTGGATATTCTAGAATGGAAATAGGAATGTTTTCGATGGATCTATTGGTAGGCTTTCTGATTTCTAATTTGATTCAGTTTGGATTATCTTGTATGGGATATCAAAGTCTGCATATTTCTATCGATTAAGAGTCCGCATAATGCTACTAAGTTTGCTCAGTTATTCATTGGCTAAATAGTTTTTCTATATGGGATTCCCACTTCTATCGTCTCCGTTCGAGGGACATATCTTATATCTTGGTTTTGAAAGGAATTTGAAGATGCCATAGGTATTCATTTGGATTTTGGTCATAGTATTTTATTCTCAGACGGAGGGACAGCCAGAGTAATACAATCGTTTGAGAGTATGATATGATTATGTATGATTGACTTTGTCAAAAATTGGGAACCTTATTGTCTTTGATGGAATTCTCATATATAACAGTTATCAGAGTAGTTTTCAGATGGTATCGTATGAGTTGTTGTAAGGCAAGAAGTATAGATTACCAGTATATTGGAATGAGCTGTCATTAGCTCAGAGTAGATGGATTTTGATGTACGTGTAAACGTGCATCTTTTCGGACATATTTAGCATGTCATTTGTTCATATTTTGTGTCAAATTAGTTATGTTTAGTCTTGTGTCTTGTGTTTTTGTGTTTAGTCGAGAAAACGGATCCTTGTCGAAGTTATTTGTATTTTTACAGGAGCTGGAATGGATGACCGGTCGTTTGAGCAAGGAAAAAAAATGCTGAAAATCATCTGTAGCGATCGCTATAGTTTGTAGAGATTGCTACAACCTCGAAAATCAATCTTATAGCGATCGCCATAGGTTGTAGTGATCGCTACACTTGCTGCTGAAGTCAAGAAAAGTTGCACACCGAAAGTTATCCACTTACAGCCTCAAATCCTTCAACTTGCAGCCATTTTTGTTGATGGAGGACAACCAATTTAGCCGTCGCCAACTCATGACAACTCATTTCCAACATGAAACAACTTGCATCCACCATTTAACAACTCATTTACATACATGAAGATCAAGTTGTAGAATTGCTTTTAGTAGGCTATAAATAGGTTGTATGAGCTTCATTGTAAAATCATCTAGGAGAAGGAGGTTAGACATAGAGCTAATCGGCTGAGGTCTTGGAAATGATATACCATATCCTACGATCAACTTAGATTAGTTTTACTTTTACCTTTCAAGGATTGTATTCAACATTAAAGATTCTTGATTCAGGTATTTTCATACTTATCAACCATTATCTTTCATCATATTGCTTTGGTTGTTTAGTGCTCGAAATCTTATATATGTGTACTTGAGATTGAGATTGACGACCTTAGTCTTTGATACAAGAATATAATCATTGATAGTTCATTAATCGTTCTTGTTTGGAAATAGGATTGACGACCCTATATCCGACTTGTTTTAGATTTGATTGTTATTCGAAAGTAGTATTGACGATCCTAAATTTGTATAGCAATTTGTAGCATTAGATTAATCACCAAACCACGTTAATAGATTCGCTTAGCTTAAAATCTAAGAACTCATAATCCGGTACTTAACAACAAATTCTATTTTTCCCTGTGGAGACGATCTTACTTATCACTGTATTACTTGTTGCGATCGTGTACTCTTGCACGTAATTTAGAATCCACATTTGGAAGCATCAAGTTTTTGGCACCGTTACCGGGGAACATTTGAATTTGTTATTGTTAATATTAGATATAGTGTTCAAGATTTTGAGACTAAGCTTTGTACTCTACTTGTTTATTACTACGCTTGATCTTGTTTGTTAAGTGCAGTAATAGTGCATGAAGTGTATGCCCGTTACCCGTCGAGACAACCGACCTCTCCAAGAATACGATCCTAGATTGAACACACTTTTTGTCAAAGGAGGAACCAGCTTAGGAGAATGATGGTTGATCAACAGATAGTTAACGCACCCGGGACCATGAGGAATAAATCGCATCCAAGGCTTGTTGATCTCAGATCAAGCATAGCCTATCCAACAGTTAAGGCCAACAATTTTGAAATAAAGAGTAATCTCCTCAATATGGTTCAACAAGACCAATTTGGAGGTTACCCTTGTGAAAACCCCGCCAAGCATATCCAAAGGTTGGAAGACCATTGTTCGATAGTCAAGTATAATATTGTCTCGCCAGATGCCATTAAACTTCGATTGTTCAAATATAGCCTGAAGGATGAGGCTTGAGAGTGGGTAGATTCATTTCCTGCTGGAACTTTCACCACGTGGGAGGAGCTAGCCGACAAGTTTTTAGCAAAGTATTATCCTCCAGGTAAGACCACTCAACTTCGTAATAGAATTTCTCACTTTAAACAGCATTGTAGCAAATCTCTCCACAAGGCTTGGCATCGCTTTAAGGGATTACTCCGCGACTGCCCACATCACCAAATGCCAGATTGGATGCTAATCCAAACATTCTACAATGGATGTGAGCTGCAAATCTAAGTCAACTTGGATGCCGCTGTTGGAGGTAATCTGACAGAGAAAGAAGAAGTTGATGGTTTCTGAATCATCGAGGCCATGGCCACCAACAACCATGAATGAGGTGATTGGACCAAAAGAAGAAAAGTCGCTAGTGTGCAAGACAACAATGAAGTTACTACTTTAAAGGCACAAGTCGCTGCACTTATGCAGATGTTCCAAAGTTCAATGACATCACAAGCGTCGCATTCTTCTCAGGTATGTGAGATTTGCACTGGCCCGCATGGTACAGACACTTGTTCTTTAATTGCTGAACCTGTTAATAATGTGGGAAATGCCAACCGGAATAATGATCCATATTCCAATACATATAACCCGAGATGGAGAAACCACCCAAATTTTTCGTGGAAAAATAACGCAGGTCAGTAGATACCCCAACATCCGAGACCACCTTTTGTTGGAGGAAATGCACAAGGTCCTCTGCCTCAGCAATTTCAGCCACATCAACAAAGATGGCAACTGCGAGCACCACCACAGCAAGATGGTCGAAGTGAGGACGAGTTGCGAAAGCAAGTGCTGAGCCATGAGGCAACCATCAGGAATCTAGAAGTATAAATTGGCCAGCTAGCAGCTCAGCTCAATGCCAGACCACCTGGTACTCTTCCAAGCAACACTGAAGCACCACCTATCAGGCAGGAGCACTGCAAAGCTATTACGACTCGAAATGGGCTGAATTTGGAAAAGAAGGCAGTAGACTTAGTGGTGAAAACTCCAAAAAAGAAAGTGAATGAGGAGAAAGAAGAGCTTAAGGTGACTCCTACAGAAATAGAGAAAGACAAGCCCACAGTGAACTCTGCCAAACCACCATTGGAAATGACTTATCCTCCACCACCTTTCCCTCAAAGACTGTAGAAGCAAGCAACTCACCCAAGTTACAAGAAATTCTTGGAGCTGTTCAAAAATTTGCACATTAACATCCCACTTTTTGATGTGTTCGAGCATATGCCTACAGACCGGAAGTGGATCAAGGAGTTCATTTCTAAGAAGAAGAGTATTGATGACTTTGAAGTAATTTCGCTAACAAGAGGATGTATTGCTGTTTTGAGCCAGGAGTTACCCAAAAAAATGAAGGATCCAGGAAGCTTCACCATCCGGTGCACCATCGAAGACCAAATCTTCAAGAAGGCACTTATAGACCTTGGCTCCAGCATCAATCTCATGCCATTCTCTATATTTTGGAAGCTTGGGTTGGGGGATATACAACCGACATCAGTAGTCCTTCAGCTTGTAGACAGATAAATGGCTATGCCAATGGGAATGATCGAGAATGTGCTCATAAAAGTTGATACTCTGATCTTTCCAGTGGACTTCATTATTATGGAGATGGAAGAAGATCGAGACATGCCTATCCTTTTTTGGCATCCATTTTTAGCCACAACAAAAGCAAGTATCAATGTTGAGAAGGGAGAATTGTGGTTCAAGGTCCGTGATGATGAGGTCATTTTCAAAGTGTTCGAAACAACCAAGTGCCCTACCATGGAAGATGACTATTGTAGACCCGATGTAATAGATGAGCTGGTGGCCAAGCACAATGAAGAGGGTCTTGTCAAAAGTCAACCAATAGTAGTGAATGAAACTAAAATGGAGGTGGAAGGCCCAAATATTAAAGAACAAGCATCCTAGATGCAATGCAATGAACCACCAGATTTGGAGCATAAACACCATCAGGTCACTCGAGGTATGCTTACTTGAGTAAAGAAAATGAACTACCTCATATTGTGTCTATATCTGTTACTAACGAGCAGGAGGAAAAACTACCGAGAGTCCAAATGCGTAATAATAACACCAATGCAAAATCTAAGGAGACCAATGTGCACTTGCAGGTAAACCTAGCTACTCATATTGACCTACAAGAATCATGGGCAAAACTCGATGACCCAGGACCTCGATGATCAAATGCAACCGTCAAGCTAACAACTTTAAGTTAGAACTAAATTATCCTTTCATTTTTCTTACACTTTTTAATTATATGTTTAGCGTCACTCGTCCGAGTTTCCCTAAGTTTGTGGATTTCTAGGGGAATGTTTATAGTGTCACCCTAAAAAAAAAGAGATTTTCTATTTTTTTTAGGTAGCGAAGGACAAGCAATTCATGGATTTTTGGATGTCACCCTCAACACTCTTCGACCACCTTCCCTCGCCACCACCTCTGTGCTAATGACCAGGCTTTATCCTTTCCCTTCTCTTTGTTTTTGTTTTTCTTTTTATGTTTTTAATTTTTCATATTCGTTGTTTGCATGTGCTCTCCACACATTGAGGACAATGTGTTTACTAAGTGTGGGGGGGTTGTGTTGTGTCTCTTATGTGTGACTTGTGAAGTTTTATGCTTATGTTTTGTGCTTTTATGATATATGTGTTATCTTAGTCTTTTATACACATGTGATTGAGTCTGTTTTACGTGTGACATGTAGTTTTGGTTGAAGTGTGTTTTTGGTTGAAGTTTAGAGTCTTGTGCAACTGATGAAAAAAAACCGCAAAAATTTTAAACTTTTTATTACTCGGTAAACCCTGAGTCATGTAAGAACCATACTTGAGAGAATTGTGTTAGATCTTATAGCAACCTCACTCTTAGTCGTTTAGGTTAGTCATTGAGTCACTTAGGCAAGTGTGCGGAGTTAATAAAAAGAACCTTGTAAGAATTGAGCCAAAGGAAGGATAACCATCCTATTTGTTCATGAGGTGCCTACATGTTTCAAGTAATGAGAGTGTTAGAAGATTACTCATGCATTGGTTGATAAGAAAGATTGTGTCGAGGGCTTCTTTGATATGAACCTAAGAACCTTAGAGCCAAAATCCTTACAAAATCCCTTACCAGCCCAGTTAAGCTTAAAGACTAATTCATTGAAATACTATATGTAAGCCACATTATAAGCCTTATTTTACCATTTCCCTACCTTTGACTATTCGTCCGAGGAAGCTTTAGGATTATATCTTTTGGGGAATACTTTGTAAGGGTACATATAGTAGTATAGTTGGGAGGGATGATTGATTGCGTTCATGGGTAGGTTAAGACCAAAACAAAATGTATAAATTTGACTTGCGAAAAAGAAAGAACTACCTTGTGGTTGTAATGGAAAGAAAAGGAAAAATTGGAAAAATGTAAAAAAAGAAGAAACGTGGAAAGATGGAAAAGCAAGAAAAGAAAAAGAATCAATGGGAAAGTGAAAAGAATTAAAAAGAAGAAGTGAGCATAAAAGTCAAAAAAAGCATAAGGCGAAGAATAGGCAAGTCGGAAATTTGGTCTTTAGAAATTGGGTCACATCGGGATGAGTGCTTAGAAATAGGGTGAGACACCTAGAATAGCCTAGAGTTAGAACATTCTTTTATAGCTCCTTGGATTGGGTAGTTTAGCTACTTCCCATACATATTTCCTCACATTTACTTTAAGCCCCGTTACAACCCAGTAAAGTCCCTCTTATGGCATAATTTGACTTGTTTGACTATGTTTGAGTATGATTTCTAACATTCTTAGATCTTGGACGTGTATACGAGTGATAGGATAGAAACCTACTATGTGTGAGTGAGCTTAAATTGATCATATCCTCTAAGTGGTTAGCTCCTTGGTTTGGAATTTGTGATGATAAGACAAGGCTAAAAAGCTAAGAGTGAGTTGACTATATGATTTGTACTCATGAGGCTTAGGTACGAGACTTGCATGATCTTGGGGTAAGTTGTGAAATAATGGTTTGAACTCTGTGGATCTTCTGATGCACTTTGCTTGAGGACAAACAAAGAAGTAAGTGTGGGGGTGTGATGTACATGTAAACGTGCATCTTTTCGGACATATTTAGCATGTCATTTGTTCATATTTTGTGTTGAATTAGTTATGTTTAGTCTTGTGTCTTGTGTTTTCGTGTTTGGTCGAGAAAACAGATCCTTATCGAAGTTATTTGTGTTTTTACAGGAGCTGGAATGGATGACCGATCATTTGAGCAAGGAAGAAAAATGCTAAAAATTATCTGTAGCAATCGCTACAACCTTGAAAATCACTTTATAGCGATTGCTATAGGTTGTAGCGATCGCTACACTTGCTGCAGAAGTCAAAAAAAGCTGCACACCGAAAGTTATCAACTTGCAGCCTCAAATCCTTCAACTTGCAGTCATTTTTGTTGATGGAGGACTACCAATTTAGCCATCGCCAACTCATGACAACTCAATTCCAACATGAAGACAACTTGCATCCACCATTTAACAACTCATTTCCATACATGAAGGTCAAGTTGTAGAATTGCTTTTAGTAGGCTATAAATAGGTTGTATGAGGTTCATTGTAAAATCATCTAGGAGAAGGAGGTTAGACATAGAGCTAATCTGCTGAGGTCTTGGAAATGATAGACCATATCCTACAATCAACTTAGATTAGTTTTACTTTTACCTTTCAAGGATTGTATTCAACATTCAAGATTCTCGATTCAGGTATTTTCATACTTATCAACTATTGTCTTTCATCATATTGCTTTGGTTGTTTAGTGCTCGAAATCTTATATATGTGTACTTGAGATTAAGATTGACGACCTTAGTCTTTGACACAAGAATATAATCATTGATAGTTCATTAATCGTTTTTGTTTGGAATTAGGATTGACGACCCTAAATCTGACTTGCTTTAGATTTGATTTTTATTCAAAAGTAGGATTGATGATCCTAAATCCGTATAGCAATTTGTAGCATTAGCTTAATCACTAAACCACGTTAATAGATTCGTTTAGCTTAAAATCTAAGAACTCATAATCCGGTACTTAACGACAAATTCTATTTTTCCCTGTGGAGACAATCTTACTTATCACTGTATTACATGTTGTGATCGTGTACTCTTGCACATAATTTAGAACATTCTTGTATAGCTCCTCGGATTGGGTAGTTTAGCTACTTCCCATACATATTTCCTCACATTTACTTTAAGCCCTGTTACAACCCAGTAAAGTCCCTCTTATGGCATGATTTGACTTGTTTGACTATGTTTGAGTATGATTTCTAACATTCTTAGATCTTGGACGTGTATGCGAGTGATAGGATAGAAACCTACTATGTGTGAGTGAGCTTAAATTGATCATATCCTCTGAGTGGTTAGCTCCTTGGTTTGGAATTTGTGATGATAAGACAAGGCTAAAAAGCTTAGAGTGAGTTGACTATACGATTTGTACTCATGAGACTTAGGTACGAGACTTGCATGATCTTGGGGTAAGTTGTTAAACAATGGTTTGAACACTGGATCTTCTGATGCACTTTGCTTGAGGACAAGTAAAGAAGTAAGTGTCGGGGTGTGATGTACGTGTAAATGTGCATCTTTTCGGACATATTTAGCATGTCACTTGTTCATATTTTGTGTCGAATTAGTTATGTTTAGTCTTGTGTCGTGTGTTTTCGTGTTTAGTCGAGAAAATGGATCCTTGTCGAAGTTATTTGTGTTTTTACAGTAGCTGGAATGGATGACTGGTCTTTTGAGCAAGGAAGAAAAATGCTGAAAATCATCTGTAACGATTGCTACAGTTTGTAGTGATCGCTACAGCCTTGAAAATCACTCTTATAGCGATCGCTATATGTTGTAGCGATCGCTACACTTACTGCAGAAGTCAAAAAAAGTTGCACACTGAAAGTTATCCACTTGCAGCCTCAAATCCTTCAACTTGCAGCCATTTTTGTTGATGGAGGACAACCAATTTAGCCGTCGCCAACTCATGACAACTCATTTCCAACCTGAAGACAACTTGCATCCACCATTTAACAACTCATTTCCATACATGAAGATCAAGTTGTAGAATTACTTTTAGTAGGCTATAAATAGGTTGTATGAGCTTCATTGTAAAATCATCTAGTAGAAAGAGGTTAGACATAGAGCTAATCGGCTGAGATCTTGGAAATGATAGACCATATTCTACGATCAACTTAGATTAAATTTACTTTTACGTTTCAAGGATTGTATTCAACATTCAAGATTCTCGATTGAGGTATTTTCATACTTATCAACCATTGTCTTCATCATATTGCTTTGGTTGTTTAGTGCTCGAAATCTTATATATGTGTACTTGAGATTGAGATTGACGACCTTAGTCTTTGATACAAGAATATAATCATTGATAGTTCTTTAATCGTTCTTGTTTGGAAATAGGATTGACGACCCTAAATCCGACTTGCTTTAGATTCAATTATTATTTGAAAGTAGGATTGACGACCCTAAATTCATATACCAATTTGTAGCATTAGATTAATCACCAAACCACGTTAATAGATTCGCTTAGCTTAAAATCTAAGAACTCATAATTCGGTACTTAACGACAAATTCTATTTTTCCTTGTGGAGACGATCTTACTTATCACTGTATTACTTGTTGCGATCATGTACTCTTGTACGTAATTTAGAATCCACATTTGGAAGCACCAGATTTCGTAATTGGATAAAAGAAGAAAGGACATTGGATTTGAATTGGGATTCAAGTATGTTTCTTATGTATCTTCAATGGAAGGTGTTATGAGATTTGGAAAGAGGGTAAGCTAAGTCTAAGATATGTGGAATCGTTTGGGATTTTGGGAATGTGAGATTTAGAAGTTCAGAAGTAGAGAGTTTTCGATAGTCAAGTTGTGTGGGCTAAACGCTCATTTACCAAGGGTATTCGGTTAGTTCCTTAGGGAGTGGAGACTATTACACCCTCATCCGTTTGTGTGATAAGTAAGTTAGTTTGTTTGTTTGACAAGTAAGTTGGTTTATGTTAGGCAAATTTGGGGATAAAATTTTATAAGGAGAGGAGACTGTTATGAATCTCGCTAACTTTGTCTTGTTGTGACCACTTGGTACGATCTTTGGTTGTTTTACGTTGATCGGTTCTCGTACAGTGTAATTTGAATTTGTCGACCTTTGGGAGAATAGGTGTAACTTTTTCATGTGGACTTCAATTTGAATGACTCTAATTTGGGATGATCCGTATCACATTGGTCTACGGCTTTTATGATTTGAGTTTTGTAATTTGAGCTTTGTGTTTTTGAGTTTTGTGTGATTTACGGTTGGTATAGGAATAGTTAGCTTAGTTCGTTGACTTTTGGTAGAAAAATCATAACATTCGCATACAAACTCTGAATCAAGCGATTCTAAGATAAGCAGATCCGTAAGACCTATCTCTATAACTTTGTATTAGGATGCGTTTTTTTAGAAATAAAGCCCACGGGCGTGGAAATGAAAGCCACGGGCGTGGTTTTCTCGGATTTGGGTTGGCCAACCCCTACACACTTCACTTCAAAAATTCATAACTTCCTCATACAATCTCCGATTTAGGTAATTTAAATTTGAGGAGATTCCTAACACCTAGAACTAGGACTTGGTGAGAGTTTTGACATTTGAGGATTTTCTGATGGGATCATGGGAGAGTTTTAGGTTCTTAGTATTAGGTACGATTCTCGTCAGAATTGGAAGATTTTATTAATTGATGAACTATATGACTTTTATGGATTGAAGATTACTTTGTGGACCTATTAGAACTTAATTAGAAGTTTAGGAGTGTTAAAAGATGACTGGAAAGGCTGAGGACCAAAGTGGAATAAGCTTGAGGATAGACTTTCCATTATGGAAAGTTTTACTTAAAATATCTAGGAGGCTTTGTGAGTGGATTCACTTGTACTCATCCATTGAAAACAAAGAGAATGAGAGAGAGAAGGAGAAAATGTGGGAGAGGAAGAGGAGAAGAAAGAGAAAGAAGATCTCTTAATTGGAGGATTGGTAAGTGAGTTTTAGACTTAAGTTTATTGGAATTAAGTTTAGATCCTTTGATTTCCTTGGAATTGATACAAGTATGGATAATGTTGGAGAACTTTTGGTGTGATCTTGGTGAAGAGCAAATGTAGTTGTTAAGGTTTGGTTAATGTTATGAGAAGATATGGTGATTATAGATGATGATCTATGCTTTGGTGTTGGATTAGAGGACCTTTGTATATTTTTGGAGACTTTGTGTGAGGATTTGATATTTGGGACTTTAGAGTTGATTTTCCTTAGTCTTTGTGTTGAGAGGTTGATGATTGATAGAGAGTTGTTCTCATGCTTAATTGGTCGCATTTTGGAGTTCGAGCAACATGGATCGTGAAGTGGTGTATAGAAACCTTTTGGAGCAAATTGTACAACTTTGGTTAAGGTAGGGCAATATTATCCCTAACCTTTGTGTTGACTAGTATTGTTTGTTATAAATTTGTATTTATACTTTGATATGATGAACATGTTGTGATTTGATGAATTGTGTATGTGAGTCTTTGATTTGTGTGCTTTGATGATTTTTGGTTTATGCATGATTTTGGAAATCATGAGTCTTTGTACTATGAAGTTGTGATTTGAGATTATGAATTTGTGTATGGTACATGTGAGTTAATTTGTGAGATGGCAGACGATGAGGTCTACCCGTGCCAACTGAGGATGTTGGCACATGTGTACATGTTTTTTGGGATACATTGGATTTGATATGGTTATGATATGGTTGGCAGAGTTTGATTATAAAAAGCGCTATAAGATATGGTATCTCAGTGTTGTGAGAAAGAGAGACATGATCTAGACCTATCTGAAGTCCATCTATTTATTTGGCATTCGCGACTCCGAGTTTGGGTAGAACATGTCTATCTGTGTGATCTGGTATTTGGAGCGTATATGTGCTTATTTGTCCATCTTTGCCTATGATTTGAATTATTTGTGAAGTGCTAAGAGTTAATTTGGTATCATTTGTCTATGCATGAATTTGAGTCTTTGCATGTGGTTGGTTAGTTAATTATAAATTAATTTAATATCCTCTACTAAGTACTTCCAAGTACTTACCTCCTCCTCCACAGGTGACAAAGTATAAGTTCGCTTTGGTGTCCGAAGAATTGTTTGTTCAGTTGTGAGAAATTGTTGTCTTCTCCCGGGTTCTTGAAGTCTTCAGATGGTGCTTTCTATTTTCATAATCTAGGTCATGTCTCTCTATTGTACATATTGGTAGGACCTTTTGGTACGAATATTAGAATTATGTAAGTATGTTTGTATTATGTATATATAATTATGAATTTTGCTTCTGCAATGACATATGCTTCTGCGATTATGATTTGCATATGTATGTTTGAGGCTAATTGGACCACGGCTCTTCGGTTTAGAGAGCGTGATTCATCTTCGTGTCAGCGGCCCAAAACTTGACCGTGGACATGTGTTCGTAACTTTATTACTATGTGATTTGTACATGCTCAAATTTGTGAAGTTTAAATTAATGATACTTCTCTTATGCGTATGCTTTTGATTGTAGAGTCTTAGTATATACGATTTGATATGAAACATGTGATATAATTTGATGCATGGAGTGTGTATTTTTACCAACTTACTAAGATGCATATCCTCGTTAATGTGTGCTGCTGTCCCAGAGGATTCAGAAGAAATTGGGAGCAAGAACTAGAGGCGGAGACATGTATTGTTAGACATTTAATCTACTTTAAGACTATGTATTTTCATTTCTATAGACCATATATTTTTGGATTGAAGTTGTGATTAAAATTTCAGAACAAAAGTGGCCTTATGGGAGTTTTTACTCTGTGGCAGTTGACATGCCTAATTTTTGGGGTGTGATAGGTCTCATCAGGATAACACAATCCTCCTCTTTCGTGTTAGGTGTACCTAGTTGTTGGTTCATATCCCCCGTCACTCGAACACCTATTAGATTAGTTACCTCTACCACCATCATATTAGTTTCAGACGCAAATAAGTTAGTATAAAAAGAGCAAAACTCCCTCTTTAAAGCGAACCAACCTTGTATTATCTACCTTTGTTGCCCCTCCAATTGAATAATCTGATTTTTTTACTCCATGCTGCTCCACGCTGCTTAGCCTTATGATAAAAAAATTTTGTATTCTGATCCCCATGACGGAGCCAGTCCACTCGTGACATTTGTGACCACATTGCCCACTCGTGAAATTTGTCTCCAAAAGTTTTATTTAAGTGCCCCGTGGTTTCACAAATTATCATCTAGATTACTGTGATAAAAAGTGGATAGCAATATCCAGTTTTGTTATTCCTAATTGAGTCCATGTCCAATTCAGATTTATTTTGACAAAACTTACCATTTTGCATAACAACGTGGACTGCCACACTAATTTTTTCGTTATTCCATGCTAGTTTTTTGTTCCAAATAGTTGTCCTGACAAAAAATTGGAAAATAATATTTTTAGTACATATTTCTTAAATACTTTTTCACCCCTTCCTTTTATCCACCATCCACTTCCCCTTACCTCCCTCCACCCCTCCCTTTCATCCACCATCCACCTCCCCTTACCTCCCTCCATTCGCCTCCTTCATCCTTCCCTCTCTTGCCACCTAATATACACCCCAATTTTTTATGTGTCATATCTTCTTCTCCGACACTAATTCCAGCCATTGTCAACAAATATTAAACATCCACCAACCTCAGTGATCAAGGGCAAAGAGTCACACAAACCAAGTGGGCCCTAGGACCCATCCGTCTCAGGCCCCCGTTCAGAGTGGCTCAGCCCCACACTAGTTTTTATGGGTAGGTTCTTTTATAAAGTTTTTGAAAAGTAGGTAATGAAAATATAATTTTCTAATTTTACGTTGAGATGCCTCTTAGACAAAAAAACTAGCGTGACAGGTCACGTTATTAAGAAAAACAATGTGTTTCGTGTTTCGTCAAAAATGAATATGAACTGGGCAAAGGGACTCAATTGGAAATATTGGAGGAATTTGAAGTTGTTTTGCTCTTTTTAAACTATAAGGACCCAAATGGAAGTAGATGAAACCACAAGTACTTTAGTGAACTTTTCCATTATATGACAGGGGAAAAAATCATTTATGTTAAAAATTGAATCATTTTCCCAAATGGCTTCTCATGAAAAGTATAGTATGAGTATTGACAAGAAATTGCTTGAGATAAATGTTTAATAATGCTTAATAAATGAAAAGTCAATGTATTCAATTGTGCGAGATAAGTAACTTGTATCCAAAATGCTTGCAAAAATGGTTCATAAGGTGATCTGTACGTAATAGTCGAGAATTGGATCTTATGGTATCTTGAGCAAAAGATCAAGGTGGTTAGGAGTCTTTGATCAAATTTGACCATTTTTTTTAATTAAAGAGAACTTTTATTACCAAAAGAAAGCAAAATACAAGAGGCGAAGATAATTCCAAAGCCGAACCAGATACCATAAATTATATCGTCGCCATATTGCAAATTGACTCGAACGCACCCACAAGTCAGGTCGTCCGGTCGATAATAATCGACTCAAACAAACTCACAAGTCGAGTTGTCAAGATCAATACATTAATTGCACTGGAGGGATTAACTCCAAGTTGATCAGGCAGCCAAGTCCAGGCAACCATAGCCCAAACCCGACTACCGGCTACAAAAAACCTAGAAAAATATCCCGCGTCGCCAAGGGGGAAAACCATCTTGTCGGCCGGAAAGAACCATCTTGTGATCTATAACCATAACATTCGCCAGCCGTGGTCCTTCAGGCCAACAAGAGGGGCGTCACGGAAGGGTGACCACCGCCCGCAGTAGAAAGAACCAAAACCAAAGAATCGCCGTGGAGGAGAAGACCAAAAGGAAGTCCGTCTTACAACAGGAGCAAGGAGAGAGGAGAGAAGACCTGATCGGGAGGTGAGTCAACGACGTGAAAGGGGAGAGACACCTCTGAAGCCGTGAAAAGGAACGAAAACACCGGTCAACACTGGTCAACACCGGTCAACAGCAGTGGAACTCGTCTATAGACTTGTCAGAAAGACCTCAACGAGGGTGACAAAGCCCAGTAGGTGGCTAGCGTGGGCTCGGAGTAGGTTGGCCGAGATCTGCAAAACAAGACCAAATTAGGGAAAACCAAGTTGTTGATAATGGTTGTGCGGGGACGGCAGTTGTGCAGGGTGGTGGCCGTAGAGGTAGCCCAACCACTCCGCGAGTCGGTGGGTACCCCGCGATGATAACCGGCGGTGGAAGTTGGCCGACGGTCCTCCCGAAATCTGAGGAAAGAGTTGCCCTCTTTTCTTTGGTTTTGGAGAGACACGGGGGGAGGGGTTTTCAAATCCTGGACCGATCAAATTTGACCAATTGTTGAAACATGAGTACAACGCTACGTCACAACCAATCAGTTTTCAAATAATACAAGAGCACATGTTACTAGCATATTAGTTATCAAAGTAAAAATATAAAATGCATGAATTTTCAAAAGATCAAAAATATATATTTCAAAGGTAAAAAAATGCACTTGTGATGATTGTTAGATTTATACATGATCATCTTGAATGTTAAAATTTGACTCCAAGGAGGATATTCTTAAAAACATGTACTTGTGAAGATTGTTAGATTTTATACATGATCATCTTGAATGTTAAAATTTGACTTCAAGGAGGATATTCTTTGAACTTAAATAGTTATCGAGTTCAAGTTTTTTAGTATACAATATTATTAGACATTTTCTATAAGAAATTTATTACATTTAAAAAAATTGACTAAAATTTAATAATTCTTTGTACAATGCAATATCCTTTAGTTGACAATTTTTCACTTGAAATAGCTCAAGATACATTAAAAAAGAATTCTACAAGTTTATAATGGCCATCGGTAATATTTATATTTTTTATTTCACTTGTATATGGATATAGATTGGTCAACTATGTTTAAGGCGGATAAAATATTAAACATACACCTTCGTATTGGTTAAAGAGTCGATTATTGTGTTCAAAATTCTTTAGAAGTTGCGGTTAAACTGTGGTTTTTAATCTCTCTTTCTTGATGGAGGAATGTTATACTCCAACTCATCATTTAAGACAATCATATATTGTTAGGTATTGTGTGGTACTTCCTTCAATTTACAAAAAAAAAAAATTATATAAATTTCCATTGATGCTGTGGTTTTCTTTTATATTTTGCTTCCGCTATCGTATTGCATTATCCCGAATTCTCTATGGATCTGCCGCTTGGGAAGCAAATAAACTAGTTAACAGCCAAGTTCACTCATACGTAGTTGAATCCTATTCATTATTCAATTGAGTGCCCAATAAAGAGAGGGCAACACAATGAGTAAGAGCAAGAAGTACATTTGATCTAGCATTATTTTGAAGATGTAGGACCCTTTGCTGAGTGGAAACCTCATCATTCCACGTCGGTGACACCGATATGTGACTCGGTAGGGCTTATCCATCAACTAAATCTGGTCAATTTAGTAGATCCACTTGAGAGTCCTGTTATTTGAGCTCAAAAAAAAAATGGAGTTCTTTGCCCCACTTTAATGTACCATGTTCTTTTGATTTTTTTAATCATGACAGTACTATCTTTATATTACGCTATACATTGTCTCACTTTATTGGAAAGAACATTATACATTGCATCTAACTTACCCTCTGTTATTTTTCTTAGCGAAAAAAATTATAACTTACCCTCTGTTATTTTCTTGGCTAAAAAAATGACTCTCTTTATTTACAAAATACTGCCATCTAGTATTTGAGCAACGATATTGTGACATAATATGAATTAATGATAAGTCTATGGTTTCTTTCTTAGTAGATTTGGTGTGTAAATTTAGTTGAGAACATTAGAAACTTATAGTTTTCTGGTAACTGATTGTGACCTCTTTTTTAGTAGGTTAAAATTCAAATTGTTTACCATATCTATTAGAATCCTTATTTTCAAATTATATCATCATAAAATTTAAAATTACCCCAGAAAGTTTAGATCTTAACTGTGCATTATAAACAACAAATAAAAAATGATTCGATCGGATCGAACAGTTCTGATTTTACGCGGAAACTTGATCAAGTCTGGTTTGGATCAAATTGGAAATTCTGTTAAACCGATCACATGCAGGAAGTACTTTTGAGTTTTGATAATAATGTTGGGTGGAACTCAACTATCTTATCCATTTTGATAAATTAATTTCTTACATTTTTATCCAAACTTCAGCTACTTGCTGTACTTGACTTTTCCGGAAGAAGTATTCATATCAGCTTCCCTTTTGCTCTATAAATATATATTAATACATACATAAATAAATATATATATATGTGTGTGTGTGTGTGTGTGTGTGTGTGTGTGTGTGTGTGTGTGTGT
>SOPF01024561.1:663-27570 GCA_012979155.1 Hypericum perforatum | reverse complement strand
TCGTCCTAACTCCAAAATCGATGAGGTCAGCGGCGTTGGAAAGAAGACTTCCCAAACTACAACTTCACATTAACTTGTTTTCAAAGTTTCGGACTTAAAGACTTCCAGAAAATTAAAATGAGAGCTGGCCAAAATTTTCCGAGCAAGTTTTTCGCAAGAAATGTCAGATTTGACCTTTGTGACTTGTAAATGCGATAACTTTTTTGTCTTAAGTCGAAAATGAGCAAACTCAGCGGCGTTGGAAAGAAGACACAAAAATCTTCAAACCCACCGTGGCTTAGTTTTGCAAATCTTGACTCGAACGTGGCCAAAAAATTCAAATCAGAACGTGGCAGTAGCTAAAAACTCCTAAATCAAGTTCGTAAGCTAAGCTTTAGCTTCGAAACTCATTCCCCGGCAACGGCGCCAATTGATGAGAGGCATCTTGACATGCCTCCGATGTAATATAGTTTATGAAGTAGAGTTGTCGAACCCACAGGGATTGAGTGATGCCTTACTCGGCTTACTTACCAAATTTTAGGAATTTTATGACTTTGCTTCTTTAGTTTGGTTTAGGTGACTTAGCAAACTAACATACATAAAATAACAACAAGATCAATTTAAATCATGCAAGATCACACAAAAATACAAGGTATATATCAACTAAAAACAAGAGTGGTGTGATGCCTAAGATCACTTAAGTGAACTAATGGTTAGTTGGGTTTATTTAGCTCATGTCATGATCCGGGTGTTTCAAGGCAACGGATCCATGCTCTCGCACAAGATCAATCTAAGTTGATCTTTACCTAGGATTAAGTGAGCTCGATGTGCTCTCGCCCCCACGAGTCACTTAATCCTAACTAAACAACAACTATAAATATCACCCATTTGGATAACCAATCACCAAGTGAGATTCTCATCTCACGAGGCAACGGATTTACAAGTTAGACGTTCGATCACGTCTTTCTCCTCTCGGTCTCAAGACTTGATTATTATCTTAGTTCTAGGTGATCAAATTAGACTAAGCATTAAGCCCTTTAACTTATACATGATCCTTAACATTTTTACCCATTTTAAACCATTAGAAAGTTTAGGCTTTCAAAGCATCACACCACTTAGTAACTACTCACACATGTTTAAACAAAACTTGAACATAAACATACTTAATACATAAACACACTTATCATTCATTTAATTTACATAATCAAGCAAGGAAAGCATGAATGAAAAAGGCAAGAGAGGTTTACAAATTCCAAGCACAAGCTTGGTTCTTCTTTTTCTTCTTCTTCTTCCTTCTCCTTCTTTTCCTTCTTTCTTTCTTCCTTTCTTTCTCTCCTTCCTTTGGTACGTTTTTTTCTCTTTTCCTTGGCTGCTCCCTTTTGTTTTCTTAACTCACATAATAATCATAAGTCATATTACAAGCCAAAATTAACTTAACAACTAATTCTTTTACAAATATCTTAACAACTCTTCCATCCATGTTTCTAGCTTTAGGACTTAGTAACAACAAGTTAAAAGAAGTGTAGCCATCCTTGTTCCCTTCAAGTTACAGCCAAATTGAGTCATCTTATCCTCACAAAATGGCAGCCACGGATTTGGGCCAAGAAGCCCAAAGTTGGCCCAAATAGACCATCAAGTTTGGCCCACTTGGATAGAATCAGCCCATGATATTGGATCAAGCGGTTTCCCAACTTATACGACGAAACAGAAGACGCCCTTTGGACACGTTATACCTACTGATGTCTTCTTTTCAATGCCGCTGACGGCGCATCAATCCGACATTGGACGGGAAAGTTATGAATTTTTGAGTAGCAAGAGGTCAAGTCTGACACCCTCCACGGGTAGCTACGGTTTAGACCATTTCTTGCAACATTTTGCCTTGTCGAGTCCGTCATGCTTGCTTCTCGAGGTCTTGGTCGTGCCTCCTTAGATAATTGTCCATAAAGCTCCTAAAAAGCAAGAAAACATAAGAAAAGCAAACAAACACGACAAAAGAACAGAATGTACAAAAACAAGACAAAGACATAGAAAACTCGTAAAAACGATAAGTAACAAACGCTAAATTTACACTAAAATGTACATAAGTAATGAGTGTTTTTGACACTCATCAGTCATTTTGTCATATTTTAGGAAATGTTAAGTCGAGTCTTGTCTATGTTTTGTTTCATTTTCATTAATTGGTCAAGGAGAAGATTGTCTATTATTTTGGTGTGTTTTATAGATATTTGGAGCATCTTGAGAGCTAAGGCAAGGATCGGTGGACATAGGCGATGAGTCGAGCTAAAATCGGAAGTTTGAAGGCAAAAGTGATTGGGGCAGATTGTTACCCCAACGTACGCTGGTCAGGCCAGCGTACGTTGGCCTTGCTCGGGAAGTAATGCTCGGGAGGCAGAGGACGACCCCAACATACGCTGCCCTAGCCAGCGTACCTTGGCCTTACTCGGACAAGAAGAAGAAAATGGCAGTGAGCAACCCCAACGTACGCTGGCCTAGCCAACGTACGCTGGGGGTCGATAGCCAACATAAAGAATTGCTTCACCAAACTTCCCACTTGCTTTTGTCTACACTTTTGAGGTGGCAAGCATGAAAGAGGAGGACAAGACCAAGGAGGAGGCTGCAGAGAAAGTACTTGGAGAGGAAGAAGAAGAAAAAACTTATTTTTAGATTAGAACTCTCCAAGACAAAAAACATTAGTTGTTAGATTTTATGATGTGTTCTTGATTTGTCCTTGAAGTTATTGTAACAACATTGAATTCGATACAATCAAGGTACTTTCATTTTCTTCTTTGGTTACAAGTTTATCTTTATGTTTGAAGTTTTCATTTAAGCTAGATCAATGAATGCTTGTTTTATGATCAAGGATGACAACTTGGTTTAGATCATAGCCTTCATTCGTATATCGGAGAAAAACTTGATATTGTTAATGAATCTAGGCCTGACAAACTTAGGCTCATAATCGATATTGAGATCGTAGCATAGAAGTATCAACAACCCAAATGATTGATTCGCTTAGCTTAAAATTTAAGAATACATCATCTGGTACTTGACGAACAAATCCGTTTTCTATTCCCTGTGGAGACGATCTAACTTATCACAATATTACTTGTGCGATCGTGTAATTCTTGCACGTATTTTGATCCAACTTTGGACGCATCATGTATACTGTTTAGATTGACTTGGTGTTTTTTTAGCAAATATATAGTCATTCATCAAGTGATCTGTATGCTGTTCAGATTACCTATATACGTTTTAATTTTATGCAAGTATCTTTGATCAAGTAATTTGTGTGTTGTTTTGATTACCTATTTGGGTTTTTACGCAAATAATTCACGATGATGCGAGGATGCTGTTGCTTACTATAATCCTGACATATTGTGTGGAGAAGCTGTGCAGGAGAAACCTATGGCTGCTGCATTGGTTGGGGGAGCATTCCTCTCTGGTGCCCTCCAGGTTCTGTTCGCTAAATTAGCTCCGGAAGGAAACATTTGGGACTTGTTCAAGGCCCCAAACTCCAACAGCAAGGAGCTTCTCCGGAAGCTAAAGAACAATCTCATCTTTGTAAGCAAGGTCCTGAATGACGCGGAGAACAAGATCACCGATCCGGAAGTTAAAGCGTGGTTGGATGAGCTCAAGGATGTTATCTATGATTCTGATGATTTGCTTTCTGAGATTGCTTATGACTCTCATGCGACAGCTAGTGACTCTACTTTTGTTGTTGCTGAGGTCGGAACCAAGGTCGAGGAGAAGTTGAAGGTGATCTTTAAGAGACTCGCTGAACTGAAGGAAGAGAAGGATAATCTGGGCCTGGGGGACTGTGGCCGAGAAGCTGAGGTGTACAGTCATAACTTACCTCTGGAAAGAAGAACTACTTCATTGGTTGACGATTCTGAGGTGGAAGGCCGAGAAGCTGATATAGAAGCTATTACAAAGTTGTTGATGTCAGAAGAAACAAATGGTGCTAATGGCTTGGGAGTAATTTCTATTGTGGGTATGGGCGGCCTGGGGAAAACCACACTTGCTCAGCTTGTCTACGGGCAGAAGAAAGTACCAGAGAAGTTTAAATTTGAATTGAAAGCTTGGATCTGTGTTTCAGAAGACACCGATGTTTTCTCGATTACAAGAAATATGCTAAAAGGATTTGCTCCTGGGGTTCGTGATCTTGACTCATTGACTCGGGATCTTCTTCAGAACAAGCTCAGGGATGCTTTGACGGGGAAGAGATTTTTGCTTGTGCTTGATGATGTTTGGAACGAAAGATCGGAGTCGTGGAAGAATTTGCTGAAGTCTTTGAAGCATGGATTGCAGGGTAGTCGGATCATTATAACTACACAAAGCAATAAAGTGGCATCTCTTGCATCCACTGTAAGTGCTTATTATTTGAAGGAGTTAAGTGAAGATGAATGGTGGTTGGTATTTGCAAGATGTGCTTTTAGAGATGAAGATCCAACTGCTTATTTGGATCTGGAAAGAATTGGACGAAAATTGGCTGCCAAATGCGGAGGCTTGCCTCTAGCTGCTAACGCTCTAGGAAGTCTCCTGAGTGAAAAAAGAGATGCAACTGAATGGGAACAGATATTGAAAAGCGAGATATGGAATCTAGAAGATTGTTCCATTCTTCCTGTATTAAGGTTGAGCTATCATTATCTTCCATCAAGTCACAAAAGGTGCTTTGCTTATTGTGCATTATTTCCAAAGGATTATGAACTCGAAATTCATGAATTGGTCAGATTATGGATGGCAGACAATATTTTTGATTCTCGTGAAGGAAATAAACCAATGGAAGAAATTGGGGCTGATTGCTTTGGTGCTCTCCTCTCGAGATCATTTTTCCAAAAAGCAAGAGTGAATCCCTGGTGCTTTGTAATGCATGATCTCATTCATGATCTGGCGAAATATGTAGCTAGAGATTTTTTCTATTTACTGGAAAAAGACAATGCATGCTTGCTGCCAAAAAAGACTCGTCATTTGTCATATCTATCAGCTACATATAATAATCGACAAAAATGTGCAGGCATTTATCAGAGTAAGTCACTGCGATCATTTTTACCTATCCGTCTATCCAGATGGTACGAGAAGTAGTATATGGATAGAGATATTGTCCAGCATTTACTTGAAACATCTAAATGCCTCAGGGTACTGTCTCTCGCTAATTACATCAACATAAAGGAGATTCCTGAATCTATTGGAAACATGAAGCTTTTGCGGTATCTGAATCTTTCTCGGACAAGCATCAGAAAATTGCCTGATGTTGTTTGCAAACTGTGTAATCTGGAGACTCTGTTGCTTGAAGATTGCGAGAAGCTAGAGGAGGTACCTGATTCAATTGTTGATTTGAAGTGCTTGCACTTCTTGAATCTAGCTGGAACAGCTATCAATAAATTGCCAACCGATCTGTGCAACCTCGTCAAGCTATGCTTCCTTGACGTTAGTAGGACAAAGTTGCTAGGGATGCCACCAATGCTGGGCCAATTGACAAGGCTTCAGAAGTTGACAAATTTCTTTGTCGGGAAAGGGAGTTCTTACAGCTCCATCGAAGAGTTGAAAGAGCTCTCAAAGTTGACAAAGATGCTCCGTATTTGGAACCTTCAAAATATTGTGAATGCTCAATGTGCTTCGGGGAGCAATCTAAAAGGGAAGAAGAATCTCCAAAATTTGTTAAGCTAGGAAGGTGAAGACGCAGATGATTCACAGTATGAGCTAAAAGTATTGAAAGGACTTGAACCTCCTTGTACGCTAGAGCATCTTACTGTGAGGGGTTACAGGAGTACCAAGTTCCCAGATTGGGTTGGCCACCGCTCCTTCTCGAACCTGATTTCTTTGACAATCAAAGGATACAAAAACTGCTATGAAATGCCACCGGTTGGACATGTGGATTCTCTCAAGAGACTATATATTTCTGGATGTGATTGCATTGTGGTTGTTGGTCCTAGTTTCTACGGTAATCCGCTGCCTGCGAATGATAAGGCTCCGTTTAAATCCCTTGAGGTTCTGCATTTTGAAGGGATGAGCGAGTGGATAACGTGGGAGCAACATGGTGGAGCTTTTCCAAGTCTGCAAGAGCTACGACTATCAAGGTGCCCCAAACTTGAGAATGCATTGCCTGGTGAACTACCCTCTCTCATGAAGCTTGTGATCAAAGGATGTGACCAACTTGTGGTTACATTTCCAAGGGCTCGAGCAATTGTTGAGGTGACTTTTAAGGACGAAAGCCGTGAAGTTAATCTAGATCTGAAGTCCGGTCTTAGTCTTTCTGGAATCAACTATTCATACCTTGATCAATTGTTGGGAGACATTCAACAAACTTGGGGTGAAAGGATTGTTGATCTGAAACAAGTTAGTATTGGCTTGTGTGATTTGGCGTCTGGATATCAGGGTATGGAAGCTTGTAGCCCTTTGGAAGGGATTCTCGAGCACTTTAAGAGGCTTGATTCCCTTTGCATCAAGAGTTGTCCGAAAGTGGTATGTTTTCCCAAGTGGGAGTTAGCTTCTCCAACTCTGACCAAGCTAAAGTTAGTAAATCTAGAAAAACTCAAGTCACTGCCTGAGCAGATGAAGTCAGCTCTCCCTTGCCTCGTGGAATTGGTGATGGGTTGCCTTGAGCTGGAGTCATTTCCGGAAGGGGGTTTGCCTTCCAAATTAGAATCACTCGAGATTCGGGGTTGCAAGAAGCTGATGAAAGGGCGGAAGGAGTGGAACTTACAAGCACTGCCATCTCTGTCATCTCTGGAAGTCCATGGGTATTCATTTGATGAAACTGAGTCCTTCCCGGAGGCATTTCTGTTGCCTCCCACTCTCACCACTCTTATCATCAGTGGCCTTGATGGTTTGAGAAGCATAGACCACAAGGGGCTTCTGCACCTCACATGTCTGCAAACACTCGGTATTCGGCAATGCAACAGCCTTGAGAAGCTGCTAACAGAAGAAGAGGGAGTACTACTGCCTCAATCTCTTGCCGCTCTTCGAATAATCAATCTCCCAAATCTCAAGTCATTAAGAAGCCCTCTTATCCAGCGACTCACCTCCCTAAGAAGGTTGATCATTTGGAATTGTGATACTAGGAATACTAGGAATGAAGTCTATGAAATCACTAGATGGGTGGGGTCTTCCGTCTTCATCGCCTTACTTGTCTTGAAGAGCTGTTTATAATTAATTGTGACAACCTTGAATCCATAACAACAAAAGAGGAGGCACTCCCCTCCTCTCTCAGGAAGGTTGAGCTAGGGAACTGCCCAAGGCTCAAGTCCATTCAAAGAGGAGAGGACTTCCCTTCTTCCCTTGAACGCCTGTCTATTGGCCGCTGCCCTCTGCTAGCAGAAAAGTACCGACGGGAGGGAGAAGAGTGGCACCACATTTCCTACATCCCCGAAGTTAGTATTCGTATCGAAAGTGAATTAAATAGAAAACTATACCCCAAGTTTGTTTTTGTAGTTTTTTAATCTCTGCAGTCATTCTTGTAGCAATTGACTCTCTGTAAATCAATTTGCTCAAGTACATGGTGATGGGCGGCTACATGTCCAAATAAATAAATATACGCGGTACTCTAATTCCAAGCAATGACCCACCTTCTTGTTAGCAAGTGCCCTCTTCTAGCAAAAAAGTACATTTCGTTTGATTAAAAGGACAGAATGTAACTTGCTTATTCCCCAAGTTCATTTTGTTTTTTATTTTTCTAAATTGAAATATGAGTTTTTAATTTAGAGTTTGAAAGTAAAAAAATGAATATTATGAAGTTAGTAATTCTTGCATATATTATATTTGTGAACTTCAATCAAATTAGTTAGAGTAATTTATTAAACAAATGACGAGAATGAGCAGCAACAAATATGAATACATGTGGTAGAAAGAAAATGGAGGTGGGAATTTTTACAATGGTGGAGAGAATGGAGGTTAAAGAGTGTTGTGGGGCTACAAGCCTACATGGACATTGGAGAGTGATGCCATTTGTTACCAAAAAGTTGGTTTTACGGGTTTAATTGACCCATTTTGAAGAGTATACGGTGTTATTTAGAACTTTTTTTAAGTACAAAGTGTATCAAAACTCAAGAAATCTCATGCGGTGTAGCCAATTTTACTAGACGCACATCCGCTTAACAAAATTTCCGGCGTTGCTTAATTATTCTGTCTATTACCACCTATCTCACTTTTGGACATTTCTCCCCGACCACAATTCACGCTATTATTAGCCAGACTAAATCCGGGAATTGGGAACTCCGGCAATCAAGGAATTTTAAAGTAAATCATACAAATTAGAAAGAGCCTCAATTCCTAACCTTTATCCAACCAAACATATGTCATATACGTGTGCATTCACAATAATTCCTACAAATTATTCCACCCACCAGGAATAGCTTCAACGTTAAGTAGTAAAAGGCATGTTTTTCCGGTCCTCGATGCTATTCAAACAATAAGAACAGACCACATCAGATCTCTTTGCTTAAGTATACCCCAATTTGCCCCAACTAGCTTAACATTGTATACAACTTTTATCAGTTGGACAGGGAAATCAAGCAATCCTAAATTTGACATCTGTCCAAATGCCAGTTCATTTTTAATCAGTTACCAAATGGTATTAGATTATTTCTGGAACGAAGTTCCGTCGGGACCGAATATATATGCAAGGATGCTAGTGGTGTTGAACAATCTCTGAAACTGGCATCTTCAACCTTCTTTTCTGTATCTTCCAGTGCAGGAAAGCGTGGAGTTGCAGTAACTATGTGCAGAAACACCACCGAACTATCCATGTTGCTGGTCCCACAGTACCGTGTGCTGCAGGTTGTCAGTCGTCTATTTACCAAGTTAATCCAATTGCAATAGCGGATGTCTCCGGCTGATGCTGCATCTAGTGACGACCAGACAAATCGCTTCTCCTAGGACTGGACCTTGGATCGTCGGCTGAGCATCAAATTCGAATCAAGTAAAGCACAACCAAGGAAACGGATTAGAATAATGTTCCATTAATCACGCAGAAACCGAAATCAGACGATGAAAAAGCTTTCATTAGGAGAGAGGTCAAAAAGTTTCAACAAGATAGTATGGAACTGCTGAGAAAGTTATGCAGAAAAAATAAAAAAATTAGACCGCACTTGAGCTTGAGTAACAACTAAAAACTCACCAAATTTTGACATGTGAAGAAGAATGGAGTACGAAAATTCTTATTCATTGCAGAGAATGATGCAGCACTGCAGGAAATTAGAGCGCGAAAAATAGTCGGGCTTTAAACAGTTATCATCAAATGGCGAATACAAGACAGAGGAGTGGGCGCTTCAGATTTTACTTCCTGTGGAACTCCTTAAGTTTCTTCTTCAACCTGTTGCCTAAAGAGGACAAAAACCGTACAGTTAATCCTCTACATCCACTTCCTGGTCTTCAACTTTCTACATGCTACAACTCATCCCTTGATCAAGTAAGTAAATTAGTTGTGAATTTGAAGAGGGTTCAATATTTATGGAGCCAACAACAGGGTAAAATATTGGTACCATATTTCTTTGGGCTTCTGAATATTACTTGCTCGTTACATGGAGGTCCTCAAGAGTCAAGACATGCATATGTAACAAGATTCTTCTGAAGAGACTTGGAATCCTGGCCCAGGTTCTTGTGCTCCCTCGTCCGGTGGGCCAGATTTGTAGACCTCTTAGTGGGCCTTCTGGACCACATTTCAACACCTTTCTAAGCTTTCTTTGTTTTTTCTTCAAGGGGTTATAACTTATAACTTACATTGCTGTGCGCTGATTATTAATCAGCTTCTCTAACGTTGTCTATTGCTCTAATGTGGGTTATTCGATCTAATATGTGAATATCCTAATACCAAGCGGTATAAATTGCCTCTTCACGAGCGAGACTAAGAACCCAATGGATTGTTTCCCGAAAATATATAATAATTCAGAATCCCAAAGAAGAACATTTAAATTCGACTAATGTTGGCTCCTTCCTCTTCAAATTCAACTAATTCACCTGCAAAAAAATTATATGTGCAATGTCAGTGCATCACGGACTTAAAATACGGTACCGAAATTTTCAATCTCGATCCACCATCCGTTTTAGGTGTCGGTTTTTGGACGTCGAAGAAGTACATTACCCATAGCTACTAATGGGCTCTATGGTTGACATGGTCCGGCCCAACTAACTAGAATTCAAAATTACTGAAATGAATTTTTAAAAGTGATCAAACAATAAAAAAGCGCATAATATTAGTTTCTACCCACGCTCTCCCCCCCTCTGGTTCACTGTTCCTACCCTCAATCCCATTTTCCCCTAAATCTTTACGCGTAAGCGCGTCATCTTCAAATCCAAGTCTGAATCAAGCCCTTCTCCGTTAGGCTAGTGTCCCGCTGTCGCCACCTTCAACCTTCCACCGGCGGGAAGGTTGGGTGGTGACGGTGGATTCCATCTTTTTCCGACGATGGCGATTCCTCCCACTTCCACGACTCTTTTCATTGACGATCTGTCTCAACAATGGAATTTGGGGTCTTTCAGGGAGTTCTTCAGCAGTCATTGTAAAGTTGTCGATGCGTATCTTTCTTAGAAGAAGTCGAAAAGGAACTGGAGGTTTTGTTTAATTAGAATTCTGCTGGGTTCTGATGTTATCCACAAAGTTAGTGGTTCTCGAGTGGAACGGAAATGCCTCTTTGTCTCTAAAGCTAGGTTCGAGCGTGGCGGAGTCAAGGTCCCTGTCCCTACTGCAGAGGTTTGTCCCAAAGCTTCAACCTTCAATGGTCTGCAGTAGGTTCAAAAAGGCACTTCGTTCATTGAAGTCTTAAGGCTTCCTCTTCCTGTTAGTTCGAGTAAAGGTTTTGCAACTACATTGCCGTAGCGTGGTTGCAACTTTGCTCAATGCCAGGCAGTCCTGATCCATCAAGCAGAATCTAGTGACCTATGGGCTTAGGAGGTTCCTAATTAGGGATTTGGGAGATAGCGTCATTCCAATCTCCTTTGATTCGACCACCACCAACACGGTGCTTTGGAGCCAGAAACTCAAGCCGTACTTCAAAGATATCGAGCCTTTGAGCCCAAGGTTTTGCTCAACCAACAGAAGCTGTGGCTTCAAATTCAGGGTGTTCCCCTGCAGGTCTGGAAGAGCTCCTTTCTTGAATGGTTCACATCTCCTCTTGGAGATTTTAAAGCTTGTTCACAAGGTTACCTTGAGTCAAAAAAGACTTGATGTTGCTTTTGTGCTTATCTCTTCATCTAATATGGGTAGAGTGAGTAGAATTGTCAATGTGAGGATTGGAAATGAGTCTTATATGGTTAGGATCGAGGAGATGTCTTGCAGTGAAGTTGAAGATTGGTCCAGACTTGGATTGCGCTACAGGTTGTGTGGATTTTCCTTGGCCATACATGGCTTATGATGTTGAGGAGGCAAGCTTTTCAAGTTGTAGGCAGCCTTTGGATT
This sequence comes from Hypericum perforatum, assembly GCA_012979155.1. Taxonomy (NCBI): domain Eukaryota; kingdom Viridiplantae; phylum Streptophyta; class Magnoliopsida; order Malpighiales; family Hypericaceae; genus Hypericum; species Hypericum perforatum. The sequence continues at coordinate 16,202 of SOPF01024561.1, read as the reverse complement.
AGTCTATTTTTGTGGAAGGGCACAAGGTTGCTGGGCATAGTTATTAAAGCGGATAACGCGGCGCGGCGCGGCAGTCCAAATCATGACGCGGAAGCGCGGCACGGCGCGAAATGGGCGCTATATACATTGACGCGGATAACATTACCGTTATTCATAATGTAAAATGAACATGTGTAAATACTCATAATTAGAAATAAAAACTTGCAAAGTTTCATAAGTAAAAACAATAGTCAAGTACATCAAACCAAAACATACTTGCAAACCCCAGTCCAACGATTCAATCAACCCTCCCAAGCCAACTCACGCCAGCAAACTTAAGCAAACTCACGCCAGCAATTTAAACACAAAATAAAAACCCAGAAAGCAAACTCACGCCACCAAGCTAAACACAAAATAAAAACCCAGACTTAAGCAAACTCACGCCACCAAGCAAAACACAAAATAAAAACCCAGAAAGCAAAACCCATAGAAAATCGCAAAACCCAGAGAAAATCGACCTCAGTTTGGAGTGGTGCTTGCTGGAGGTCGCCGCTGGAGGTCGGGGCTGGAGGGTGGTGTGGGCTATTTTAATTTATTAGGTTTTGTTAAAAAGAAGAGGAGAGAGTTGGGCTGAGAGAAGATGAGAAGAGGAAAGGTAAGAGTGTAAAATTTACTTTTTTGCCCCCTATTTTTAATTTTTTGCAGGGGTAAAAAGGTAAACCCATGGGTTTCATCCCGAAGCGGCCACCTCTACCCCATTCTGGCCGCTTCGCTCCGACCGATCCGGCCGCTCCCAGCCGCTCCTCCCGTCGTCGCCGACTCAGAGCGGCGCGGAGCGGAAAATCGAAAAAGGTTGCTCCGCACCGCAATCACGGTCGGAGCGGGGCGCTTTAATAACTATGTTGCTGGGTGTGCTATATCTTCTATTGTTGCCGATGAAGGGGTGGCATTACGCCATTCTCAAGATGGTGATGACATATAGATTGATGATGGAGATGCTGCTACAGAGGAGGTTGTCGAGCGGGGTGCTGTAGAGGTTATGTTGTAGGAGACAGATTTTTGGATCTTGAAGCCTTGATGATCTGGAAATCTCGCAACTTTGTATCGATGAAGCTTTTCAGTCTTCAATTCAACCTCTCTACAACTACCTCAATATGAAGGAGGTTCCCGAATCTATTGGAAACATGAAGCTTTTGCGGTATTTGGATCTTTTTGGGACAAGCATAAGAAGATTGCCTGATGCTATTAGAAGACTGGAATCTGGAAACTCTGTTGCTACAAGATTGGAAGAAGCTAAAGGAGGTACTTGATTCAATTGTTGACTTGAAGTGCTTGCACTTCTTGAATCTTGCTGTAACACCTATCAAGAAATCGCCTACCAATCTGTGCAATCTTTTCAACCTATGCTTCCTTGACATTAGTGGGACAAAGTTGTAAGAGATGCCTGCAAATCTGTGTCATCTGACTAGGCTTTAGAAGCTGACAGATTTCTTTGTTGGGGAAGGAGTTCTTGCAGCACCATCAAAGAGTTGAAAGAGTTCTAAAAGTTGAAGGGACAACTGCTTTTTGGAACCTTCAAAATATTGTCATTGCTCAAGTTTCTTTGGGAAGCATTTTAAAAGGGAAGAATCATCTCACCAATTTGGAGTTGAGCTGGGAAGGTGATGACGTAGATGATTCACAACATAAGCTAAAAGTACTGGAAGGACTTGACTCTCCTTACACGCCACAACATCTTACTATGAGGGGTTAAAGGAGTACCAAGTTCCCAGATTGGGTTGGGCATCGGCGCACCGCTTGTTCTCGAATTGGATTTCTTTGAGAATTGAAGGGTGCAAAAACTGCTATGAAATGCCACCACTTGGATATTTGTAGTCGCTTAAGACACACTGTATTTTTAGATGTGATGGCATTGTGGTTGTTGGACCTAGTTTCTAAGGTAGTCCCCTGCCTGCAATAGATAAGCCGCCGTTTAAATCCCTTGAAATTCTGCATTTTGAAGGCATGAGCGAGTGGATAACATGGGAGCAACATGATTGAGCTTTTCCTGGTCTATCAAACTGTCCCAAACTTGCAAATGCCTTGCCTGGTGAACTACCCTCTCTCAAGAAGCTTTGGATCAAAGAATGCGACCAACTTGTGGTGGCTCCATTTCTAAGGGCTCGATCCATTATTGAGGTGGGGAATGTAGGTAAATAATCGTACAGTGACTATTCATCCCTTGATCAAATGTTTGGAGACATTTAACAAAATTCGGGCGCAAGTATTGCTGATCTGAAAAACGTTAATTTTAACTCATGTGATTTGGCCTCTGGATATGAGGGTACGAAATCATGTAACCCTTTGGAGGAGGGGGTTCTTGAGCATTTTAAGTGCCTTAGTTTTCCCAAGTGTGAGTTAGCTTCTCCGACTTTGACCAAGCTACGGTTAAACCCATTTTGCTGCAAATGCATTAGTCGCTTCTAATGACTTTTCATTGCAGTCACGTTCTTTCATAGATCTCTTTCAACGATCGAAATGTTAAAGCGTGGTTGGATGAGCTCAAGGATGTTGTCTATGATTCTGATGACTTGCTTTCTGAGATTGCTTATGACTCTCATGCAATAGCTAGTGACTCTGCTTCTGTTGTTGCTGAGGTCGGAACCAAGGTCGAGGAGAAGTTGAAGGTGATCCTTAAGAGACTTGCTGAACTGAAGGAAGAGAAGGATAATCTGGACCTGGGAGACTGTGACCGAGAAGCTGAGGTGTACGGTCATAATTTACCTCTGGAGAGAAGAACTACTTCATTGACAGACGATTCTGAGGTGGAAGGCCGAGAAGCTGATATAGAAGCTATTACAAAGTTGTTGATGTCAGAAGAAACAAATGGTGCTAATGGCTTGGGAGTAATTGCTATTGTGGGTATGGGCGGCCTGGGGAAAATGTTATGATAAAGGATTGATATGTAGATTGTACAATTGTTCTGTAGTAGAATTGTAATTCATCACTACTAGTATAAATAGCAGAGGCAATAGATACAAGGGATCATTCTGAACTTTGTAAACACAATAATCCAAGGGTTCACTCCCGCTTTTCTTCTTCTCTATCTTCTTTTCTGCGATCTCTCTTTCTTTTCTTGATATTCTTCCAAGAAATCCCAATTCTTAGGGTTTCGATCATAACAAATTGGTATCAGAGCCAGGTCAATTCTTGGCCGGATTGAAACTAAATGACAAAGATGTCGAAGGTGGATGAACACATCAAGTCTCTGGAGGAGAATTTCTCATCCCAAATCCAGAACTTGCGTGAAGACATGGACGAACGTTACAAGGAAACTTCCACTAAAATGGAGGACAATAACCGAGAGCTTAAATCAATGATGGAAGCCTTCAAGAGGGAGGTTATTGACAGTTTGAAGGTCATAGGACAAAGAGAAGGGATTACCGGCGAGGATCGTAGAGCACCTCTGCTTCCAACACCGCCGATACCAACCGATTATGTGAGGGGTAATGATGGAGGGTCGTCGCGATATGGGTTTAATCAACCAAATCATCATGGAAGCGAAGCCTCTAGAGGAAGTGAGAACAGAGGGCATCCGATGGACCATGGTGAAGGATCACGAGTTAGGGCTCCAACGACTGATCGTGCAGAGAACTACCAGGTGAACATTCATTACCCTAAACTGGATATCCCTATGTTTGTAGGACAGAACCCCAGATTATGGATTAGGAGATGTGAGAAATATTGTGAGATTAACAGAATCCTTGAGAATAGAAAAGTGGAATTTTGTGCTCCGTACTTGGATGAAAAGGCAGATACTTGGTATTTGGCTTGGAAGTTGGGAAATCAGGGTGCGAGTTGGGTTGAATTTATGGAAGCGCTTTACCTAAGGTTTGGAGATCAAGGTTATGATACACTCGTTAGAGAATTTAATCAACTGAAACAGCTTGGCTCGGTAGATGAATTTGTATCTCGTTTTGAAGAATTGAGGAGCCTGATGTTGTTGGAAAATCGTACATTGACTGATCGATATTTTTCATCAAGCTTCATGGCTGGGCTTAAGGAAAGTATTAGATCCTTAGTGTATGCTGCAAGACCCAGTACCCTAATGGAGGCTATGAGATTAGCAAGATTGAATGAGACTGCAGTCCAGGCTTTGCTTAAGGAAGGACAACCATATAAGAACAATTATAGTAGTGGGAAATATCTTGATTCTTCTGCAAAGACTCGAAACTATCAATCTGAAAAAGGATCCTCTGCAAGTTATCACAGCAACAGTGAAGGTAGTGTTAACTTCAAGGGAGGCAGTCGAAATCCAAACTGTTATACTTGTGGGGTGAAGTACTTCAAGGGACATGTTTGTGCTCTTAAGGACAAGAAATCTACACTTCACATAATGGATGAAGATGATGATTGGCAACAGCAGAAATCTATTGAGATGTCTTTAACTGACCAAGAGTTGGATGTAGGAACAGCTATAGTTTCTTTACAAGCTGCAGAAGACATAGACATGAATGACAGCAATGGAACATTAAAGGTGAAAGGAAAATGCAAGGGGAAATCTCTATTAGTATTGCTGGATTCGGGGAGCACTTTCAATTTCGTTGATAGTGCTGTAGTACAATCTCTAGGACTGGAACCTGAGCACACTCCTAGTGTGGAAGTCACCATTGCGAATGGAGATAAAATGAGCAGCAATGAGAAATGCAAATCCTTTCAATGGGAGATGGGCGGTCAGCAATTCAAGAGTGATTTACGATTACTTCGATTAGGAGGCTATGATATGGTTCTCGGTACAGATTGGATGAAAGGTGATAGACTAGGGACATCTGTAGAGTTTGATTTTTGGCAAATGCAAGCAACCATAAAACGAGATGGAAGATCGACTATACTCAAAAGCATGTCTAAGGAAGAGTTGAGCCAATTTCAGTTGTCCAAACCAGTACCTCCAACAGCAATGCTTTCATTAATGGAGTGCTTCCAATTACAGAAATCATTGAATAAACAGGAAGGAAACTCAGTGGAAGAAGTATATTGGGTTGTGGAAGATCATTATCCAAAGCTAGAAGCTAAGAGTGGCAATAAAATGTTACATCCTTCATTGCAGCAGCTTTTATTTGAATATGAGGACGTGTTTGCGGAACCTTCCTCTCTACCTCCGGAACGCAATTTTGATCATGAGATTCAACTAAAACCTGGTTCACAACCAGTAAGTATTCGACCCTATAGATACTCTTACTACCAGAAAACGGAGATTGAACAACAAGTAAAGATGCTACTGGAATCAAACTTTATTCAGCCAAGCAAAAGTCCTTTTGCTTCACCAGTGTTGTTAGTCAAAAAGAAGGAAGGCACTTGGAGGATGTGCATTGACTACCGGCAATTGAAGAACCTCACGATTAAGAATAAATTTCCGATTCCTATGATAGATGAGTTGTTGGATGAATTACATGGAGCTGCTGTATTCTCTAAATTAGACTTAAGATCGGGATATCACCAAATTCGGATGAAACCAGAAGACGTTCCTAAGACAGCTTTCCGTACTCATCACGGACACTTTGAATTCAAAGTGATGCCTTTCGGCCTTACGAATGCACCTGCTAGCTTCCAAGCATTGATGAATTCAGTATTCGGTGAACATCTTAGAAGCTTTATCCTTGTCTTCTTTGATGACATATTGGTTTATAGCAAGTCTATGGCTGATCATGTGCATCATCTCTGTACGACTCTGGAAATCTTTCGGCAACAGCAATTCTATGCTAAAAGGAGCAAATGCGCTTTCGGAGCTGATGAAGTTGAGTATTTGGGACATGTGATTTCTCAGCGAGGGGTACAAACAAATCCGCAAAAGATCGTAGCAATGAAAGAGTATCAGACGCCCAATAACATCACAGAGTTGAGACGATTTATCGGAATGACGGGCTATTATAGAAAATTTATCAAGGATTATGGACAAATATGCAGACCCTTATTTGATCTGCTAAAGAAGAATGGGTTCAAATGGAATGCTAGTGCAGAGGATGCATTTCAGAAATTGAAGCAATCAATGATCACGGCCCCTGTATTGGCTCTACCAGATTTCTAGAAAACTTTTGTTGTTGAAACAGACGCGAGTCAATATGCAATGGGAGCTGTTTTAATGCAAGACGGAAGGCCATTGGCTTATTTGAGCCAATCTTTTTGTCCACGAAATGCGGGAAGATCAGTCTATGAGAAAGAATTATTGGCGGTGCTTGCTGCGGTTGACAAATGGAGACCCTATTTAGAGAATGGGCACTTCTTGATCAAGACGGATCAATCCAGTATCAAGCATTTGTTTGAACAAAAAATACACACCAGCCTACAAAAAAAAGCTGTATCCAAACTTATGGGGCTCGATTTCTCTATTAGTTACAGGAAAGGTAAAGAAAATGTGGTTGCTGATGCTCTTTCGAGGAAAGATAGCTCCCTTCATGATGATTACTATGCGATTTCAATAATCCAGCCTCACTGGTTAGGTGAAATTCTGGAAACTTATGAGAATGATGAAGAAATCCAGAAATTGCAAGCTGCTCTTTTAGTTTCTCCAAATTTTGTACCAGGTTATGAACTCAAAGATGGATTATTGAAGTACCAAGGAAAATTTTTGATTGGAAAGAATGGTCCTCTTCGTATGCAATTGGTGGAAGAAATGCATAATTCAGCCTTTGGAGGACATTCGGGAATTAATGGTAGTTACCAAAGAATCAAGAAACTTTTCTACTGGTCGGGAATGAAGGCTGATGTTCAGAAAGTTGTTGAGCAATGTACGATTTGTAAACGTTGCAAATCCAAGAATACAGCTTATCCTCGTTTACTCCAACCTTTACCGATTCCTGAAGGAGCATGGCAAGACATATCATTGGACTTTATTGAAGGTCTTCCCAATTCGAAAAAGAAGGATTCCATCTTGGTCGTAGTAGATCGCTTCACCAAGTACGCTCACTTCTTTCCCTTATCCCATCCATATACCTCTTTGCATATTGCTAAACTGTTGTTGGATGGAGTCTGTAAGTTACATGGGCTGCCGATTAGTATGGTTTGTGACCGTGATAGGCTCTTTACCAGCAAGTTGTGGCAAGAACTCTTTAGCTTAATGGGTGTCCGGGTTAACCTGAGCACTACGTACCACCCACAGTCGGACGGCCAAACCGAGAGAGTGAACAGATGTCTTGAGACTTACTTGAGATGCTATTGCTTTGATAATCCGAAGGATTGGATCAAAAGGGCCGATAACAAACCTCAAATTAATGTTTAATCAAACATAGAACAAGGCTTCAAAGGGCGTCATTTGTAACGATTGGTGATAGTTGGTGTTGTACCAAAGTTCAGCGAGAGATAACCAAGTAAGATCAGCTCTCCTCGTCAACTCGCAGACATCGTCATAAAAGCATTGGGGCGTCAATGTTTCTAAATTTTTTTGGTCAAGTTGGGCATTATCACATTGACTTCGTGATTTAGTCTGTTGCTGCGATCATTATTTGAAGTCGTCCTTAATTATCTTTCTATTTTTCTTATCACTTGATTTGTTATTTACATTTGATGTTTGTATGTAGCTTATCTCTATAGTCCCTGGATGATGTGATAGAAGGTTATAAGAGAAGGAGTCTTTCTCAGAATAAAACTATGCCACTTATTACTATCAAATCCTTTATGCAGAATGGAGTGTTCCTCTAAGCCGTGCGCCATCCTAGTCACATTCGTAAAGCTGTTGAATTCATTGTTAGAGATCAAATATACAATATAGTAAGGTAAATAAGATTAAAATCCGCACACTAAAAGATGTCCATAGTGGTAACGCAACTATGATAAGTGGAGATTTCACAAACTTGATTTAATGAGATAACTAAGTTATGGAGGATTTAGTTAATCACTTGGAACCTATCTCATTCTCAGAAGCTGCTTAACTGTTAATGCATAGAGGTGTGGTTAGGTTAAAAATTATATTTTAAATGATTTTTATACCTTGATAAAGGTGGAGTATGGGAAGATATCCCTGATAGGATATCATCTATGTAAGTGTGAAGTAAAGATTCTTCAAATAGTAAAATACTTATGAATCGAGGATACAGTCCATGGCCAAAATGGACACAATGTAAGAACCTAAATATACTAGGATTATGATTGTGTAAATATTATTGTCTTGGTTTACACCAAAAGCTGATGATTCAAGATATCAGTTCATAGAGCAGCGAGTAATTCAATAATATATTACTAGAAAAGGTTCAACATTGAAAGTTACCTGTCTCGATGTAATAATAACACGTCAAAATATTTTATTTGAGTCTGCATGCCATCATTCAAGTGGGGAATTATTGGAAAAATAGATGAATGAGCTCAAAAGCCCAAGGAGAGAAACTCAGAAGGGATGTAAAGAGGCTGGAGGCTCAAAAGGCCAAAATTTCTAGAAGAGAAACTTCAAAGGGATGTAAAGAGGTTGAAGACTAGATAAGACTTATCTAGAGTGCCATCCCAAAGGACACGAATCTAGATAAGGCCTATCCAAAAAACCATCTGATGGGATTCTCTTGCATAAATGGTGACTTTTCGGGGGTGTTCATGACTCTTTGGATGATAGCCTCCACACCTATAAATAGGGAAAGTCCTCCTTTCCACTTCATTATCCCAATAGTAAGTGAATCTTCTAGCATTGATGTCTTCTCTCCCTTCTTTCTTTGCTCAATGCGAAAAGTTCTTCCTAAAATTTTGGGAATATAAGAGTTTGCCCAAAATTTCAAGATACGTCATGCAACGTTCTTAAAACATCCAAACAGTCATTGCATCTTGGAGACTGCACTGAAATATACATGACAATTTTGTCTAACAGAGTAAATGTTCAATACTTGCCTCGACTATTGTAGATCCTAATTAAGTACACCAAACCTGACGACCAACAAAATCCTTCATACTGAATGGAGTATTCCTCTAAGCCGTGCGCCGACCTAGTCACATTCGTAAAGCTGTTGTATCCATTGTTAGATATTAGTTCCTTTCATCGATGACACCGACAGAGATGAACCTCATGTTGATTCGAGGCAAATCTACTACATTACTTTGTATCATTGTATGACATGTCATTATTCACAACCTAACATATCGTTTCAACATAATTGAGTAAGGTTGTTAATAATTTATTATAAGTACTATTAATTACTAATTGTATATACTTATCACAAAATTATTAACTAAAAATGTAATTAGACATAACTGGATATGTCATTAAAAATAGATAGAGATCCCTTTTAATATGACCGTATGTTATTAATTAATATATACAAATTTATTAAATATAAGTTAGGAATGTCATTAGCTAGTCGGGAACGCCACTAATAATGTTAAGCATACTATTTACTCGTAACTGGAAATGTTATAACAATCATTACAGAGGGAACATTGTTGGAGATAGTTACTCTAGTGCCTCGTCGATGGCAGAATGGTGGTCAAGAAAGGGACCAAATCCACCGCGAGTTCGACCAACTGCCATAACTCATAACAAAAAGAGTCTAAAAAAGGATCGTGGAGAGGAGTCGAGGAAATTCAAGGGCCCAACAGAACTTTATACCCCGACCAAATAGTTATGTTAATATTGTTTCTCAAGTTCTTGGTAAGAGAAGTATTAAAGGCAGCAAAGTTCCTGATAATAAGCAATAACAGACTCTTTCTAGGATTACGAGGGATGTTTTAGAGAGGCATGAATAACATGAATCTGATGCCCAAATGAAAATCCGAATGGCCGTAAATATATGTTTGTTGAATGTCAAACTCTGGTTATCTAATCAGATCTAGAGTGAGTCAATAACATGAGTGCAAATTGTGACGCTAATAAAAGTAACAATTTTAAGAAAAATCACTTAGTTCATGTCCCTTTTATTTTATTTTTTTAGTGAGACATCCCCCTTTTATTTATTGCAAAAAAAGCAAAGAAAATAGTACAAAGCATCATAAAACATTTTACATCTTCAACCAATCAGACATTCATCAGTTCCAAAATGAAGGCATGCTTTACCCCTTGGCGCCCATCCATTTGCACAAATTGCGTCAGATGTAACATTCCATGAACACCACCTCCAACAGTCTCTATCTCTGTTAGCTTCATAAACGGTGCATTTCTCAATTGCTGTCTGATTCCTTTGTTGAGCATCTTTCCATATCCATGTAAATCCACAATGAAATAACGTATCCCCGAAAAAAGAGTTATGAAAAGTAAATTCATATGTTGAATCAGGTCCTTCGGGTGGTAATAAATGGACACCTAAGTCATCGTCCGCAGATAAGCAGTGTACGTAGAGCCATCGCCCATAACCAAGATTATTATGGATCAGGACATGTCTTTTTGGAGCTTTAAATATGTTATCAGTTTCGTTGGTCAATGTCCTTCCATTAACACTCATGAACAATATTGTTGTCACTTGAAGAAAAAAGAAGCAATAATAATAATTAGTCATTTTAACTCAAGCTCTAAATTATTTTTCAATTTTGTGTATACGATTTGGGACAGACTTATTTATATCCAAGAATTTCATTCCATTTATAGAAAGAACTTTATTGAAAATAATTATTTCTTATATAGTTGGAAAATTATATATTACCAAAATTGTGGTTTATTCTTACCCTATATAAAATAAAATATTTGTACATTCCAAAAACAATTATTTAAAAGAATGTCTATCCTATATAGATTAAAAGTAGTATCTTTAATGCAATTTATCCGTACCTCATATAGAATTATAAATCTGTATTTCCTTAAATTGAAAATTTTGTTGTTTGTTAATGAATATGATAATAACATAGATGCTGGATTGCAATCTTGACTGTTGATTGCAGGACACACTCGTCTTTTTAATCTAATGATAAGTATCAACATATACAATATGCGTTGATATCTTGAAAACTTGGACTTGATTTTTTTTCCGGAATAAATCTGCATTAATTACAAAAATTGGTAAAACCATGAGAGCAAAATTTCCAACCTAGAGCTCTAAAGCACGACAACACAGACAACTCATTACCCACCTAGTCCCATCACCTGTCACTTGGTCCTACCTAGGGATGGCAGAAATGCCCATACCCTACGGGTCGAACCCTACCCTTATCCCGTGGGTCGAGGGTTTGTTGACTTTGACTGGGTCTAGGGTAGGGTAGAGTATAGGTATGGGTCTATATTTAAAGGTAGGGTCGAGGGTAGGTATGAATCCTATGAATTTTTACCCTACCATTATCATTTTACCCTAATTTAGACCCTACCCTAACTAGACCCTAACTAAACTCTAATTTGATTTATTATTATTATTTTTTATTTATAAAATATGATATATTCCTTAAATATTCTAAAATTATACTCTATGAAAGTAATTTTTTTAATTATTTTTAGTGATATATTAGATATTTCTTAATAAATTTTAATATATTCATTATGATTTAGTTAAATTTTATATATAAAATTAAAATTTTTTATTAAAAAATATATTGTATTTAATTCGAGGGGCAGACCCTATAAGACCTTATGGACCCTACGGACCCTGAGAGTAAGGGTATGAATCTAGTAATGAAAAACTTTAAGGGTCTTGGGTAGGGTATGGGTCTAACCTTTTAAACTAGGGTATGGATAGGGTCGTACTAATACCCTACCCGACCCTACCTATCGCCATCCCTATACCGAATAGTTACTCTTCTTATCCACTTAGAAATCATCGCTTACCCACTTAGAAATCATTGCACAATAGCAAAAAAGTACTACTCACCTAAAAATGTCATACTGTGAGACTCGGAAATTTAGTTGGTCGGCTTGCATCGTGCCGAAATAATTGCATTGGATATGCGATATTAAGTGTTTGAATTTGTGAATGAATGTCGTTGGAGTTTGGTTTCGGCAAGTGCAATGCCTTAGAGATTTGTGAAGTGTTGCTTGGTTCGGACAGATTTGACCTACTTGCGGTTAAATGGCCGAAACTTTCTCGTCGTGAGTCCGAATCGAGAAATTCCAACGGATTTGGAAACTAAACATCTTAAGGAACAGATTGGTTAAATTTTATATTGGTCAAAAACTGAAAGGAGGTCGTCATGTAAGCTGCTTGTGCCTGATCTGCTGTGATTGGACCATAGCTTCCTTGTCTTCTTGCAAGGATTAAGTTGATGGAGGGGTTTTCTTTTGATTAGACCCCTTCCACCTCTTCAAATATCTCAGAGAATCCCTTTAAGTGTTAGGAAGTTGAACTCCTTGGCCATTTTACGAAACAACAAAAGAGAAATAGAGAGAGAAGTGAGAAGGTTGAAGGAGAGAGAAGTGAAGTAGCTCGGCAAAGAATTGAACGGTAAAGACATTTCCGTTCAGAATTCGGTTTAAAACCTCTAAAGTGGGTTATAGAGGACTTCCTAAAGTTTCTTTTGGTATATCATACATGGGTTTTGGATCAGGGAATCGTCAGGAAAATCGTTTTGAATCCAGTCGTCTCTGTTGAAGTACACAGCTGAGCGACGCGAAGAAGATTGGGTTGGTAAGCATACTTAGGCTTCGATTTGGGATGTGAAATTTTGGCAGATTGTAGAAGACCTCTTGCGGTTTCCAGAATGGTATCTTATGTGTGTTTTGGTTGAAGGGTTTGGGCTGTACACTTTGTTGAAGTTCGGAACAGTGGGCTGTGTTCAGTTTGAAAGTGTTGAAGCTAAAGGCTTGGTAAGTGGTTTCTTTGCAAGATTCAGTTGCTATGTGGATTCTGAGTTATTGAGGACTTGTTGGAGAAGTCTTGTGAAGTGTGGTTTGAAGTGGTTATGGTCAGAGTTTGAGTTATTTGCGTTGTCGTTGAGGATGGAAGTGTTGAACGGCATAAGTACCGTTGTTGGTCGTTTTGAGTTGTTGGCAGCGTGTTGGTTCGGAAAGGTTGAGGTTAACCTTGTTTTGGTAATTTGGGTTTATGAACAGAGTTTCCGCAAGGTGTGCGAGGGAAGGAGAATCGGTTTGGAGATTGAGTGTGGAAGGCATCGGTTGCGATATCGGTGATCGTTGGTTCTTCGTTGTGTAAGTGGATAGACCATGACAAGTTTGGTTGTGTTTGTTATATGCATGTTTCTGATCTTGATTAATGTGCGTCTCATGCGTATATGGTCGATTATGAGATGAAAATGTGTTTATGTGATATGTTTCGATGAGTTTGTGAAGGTTGTGATGATTGTGAACAACCTTGGGCTGATTTGGTAAGTTTGACATGTCCATGTGAGATGGATGTGATTCTGGACCGTTGGGTCATGTGTTTGATTCGAAATGTGTTTCTGTGAGAGAAATGAATAGGCTTTCCCGCACTAACCGGGGATGTTAGTCTATGAGCTCATAGTTTTGGGGGCATCACTAGTTTACATTTGTATACTATCGCTAGCTTATATTTGTTGTAAGCTATCAGTAGTTTACATTTGTACGCTAGCTTCTGTTAATTGTGAACAAATATCTGTTTGGCCATTTGGATGCCTCTAGTCACCAGAAGACGTGACAATACGAAACCTATTCATAGCTCTGTGTGTGTGTGTGTCTATACTTGTGTTTGAGTTCGTCGCTCTTTGTGTTGGTTATTCTATGCGATTATATTTATGCTTTCAGTAATTTGCGCATCATTGGTCATCATGCATTTCTGAGCATAAGTTGTGTCGAACATGGTTAAGTTCTGTGGCACGTATATCTCAAACATAACTGATATGTTATGTTCTATCTCTTACTAAGTGTTTCCCGACACTTACCCCTTACAAAATCTATCTCAGGTTCTGGGGTGCCATAGTTGCGTTTGGTTCTGGAGTCTGTTGTTCAAGCCCATCTCTTTTGTTCGAGGGCTACACTTTTGAGGTCTCCAGACTTGTGCCATCTTGTACATCGGTATAGACGCTCCGTAGTGGTTAGACCCTTGTTTATGTCCGAGTGTGGACTTTGTATCTTTGGAGATGTTTTGTTTGGATTTACGATGATGGTTTGTGTACCATCGATGTTTATGATATGGCTTCCGCATGTTTAATTCTGATGTGTATTTTTATGACTCTGAATGAGTGTGATTGTGAGGCTTGCTAGATTACACATGTGTGGACGTTTGTTGTGTGGTCTAGCGCCAGTCACCGACCTTCGCGCGGGTCGTGACACATACATAAAATATAGGTTCCCTCATACAGAGGATAAGGTTGCAACTACTGGCACCGTTAAAAACCTATCAAGTAAACCTTCCACCATCAAGATAAACTTAGAGTAAGAAAAAGAAGCATTGCAGAAATCCCACTCTAGCAATAATACTGTAAAAAAAACCTTATACCTGACCTCTTTATACAATCGCAAACCTAAATAGAATAGCCCAAAATAGACATTCCCATGAAAACCTGTTAACTAGTCCCTTATATTGCCTTCCCCTGTTCTGCTCAATAGCTAAACGTATATTCTCTGGTGACGAAGAAAGAAAGTCCATTATCCTTCTCAAGATTCCTTTGTTTTACTATTAGATGAACTAGCTCATTACCTTCCTTGTGAATAAATTGAAATCAAATCTCTACAAAAGAACTATCAAGAAACTAGTAATCACGTATAATAAGTGCCAAGTCAGATCTTTCCACTTCTCTCTGTAGCAAAGCTTGAAGAACAGGTTAACAATCCATCTCTATCACCACCCTCGAGAGTCCCAGAGCTGCACCAATCTCCATACTTCTACACACACTAGTGGCCTCATGTAAAGTGAGATGTTGTACATCGGGAATAATCTGTATTGCTACTACCATAAAATTTCCCCGATCATCTTTGATCACCACCCCCACTTGGCTATGCCATTCCTCTTGATATCTATCATCAACATTTGTCTTGAACCATCTTGTCAATGGTGGGTGCCACTTTCACGCCTCCCTCATATTCAATTATTTTCTACTAGCTTAAATATCAATATAATCAACCCAAAATTTGACTCGTGCACTCAGAATAACCTCAATTTTAAAATCTTTATCTTATCTAAACACGACGTTATTACAGATCTTCTAGATACACCATCAGTAAGTTATACATCTGCGAGATTCTATGCAGTTTGTCGGGCTAAAAAGGGATGAGCAAGCCTCCTTCAACAAGGCATAGCAATCAACTGGAAAAGAAATGCAAATTTTATCCCAAATTTGTCTGACCCACCTGCTGTTAAAAAATAAATGAATTGTGGTTACTACACCAATCCAGCAATCCTATAACATGGGGAGTGCTTCTCAACATCTATCCCTCTTTGTATCAAATTATCCTTAACAAGTAAATTATTATCTAATATCCAACATAACAGAGCCTAAATCCTTGAATCCCTCTTTGTCTCAAATTATCCCTAATAGGTAAACTATTATCTAATTTTCAATATAACACGGTCTAAATCCTTGATGGACAATGGATAGCCCAGCACTTCGGAGTAGTTCAAAATCTTGAATAGGTAAACTCGCCCAAATTGACCTCTCCCACCACATATTAAAATCAATCCGCTACATATTCCTCACTGAATAATAACCATCAGATGGTAACCTTATATTAATATGAATAGTCTCAATCTTTATAACATCCTCTTTCCTAAATAGTTTTC
>SOPF01024558.1:0-43833 GCA_012979155.1 Hypericum perforatum | reverse complement strand
TCTCTCTCTCTCTCTCTCTCTCTCTCTCTCTCTCTCTCTCTCTCTCTCTCTCTCTCTCTCTCTCTCTCTCTCACACACACAATGATTGTGTAAAAGCTATAAGATCCTTTTACGTCATACAGCCGGATTTAGCTGACTATAAAAAAAATTAAAACGGCCCAAAATGGTGCATATCATATAATCAAGTCCCCAGACAAACTGATGACCGCAACAATCGTAAAGCATAATAACTCCTGCGTTAGGTGAGTTTCACTCTTCTCCACGGTAGGCGACTTCTCTTTTTCCCTCCCAGGAAATATATCACCCATTAATATTTTTTAAGAACTTCATAATAGATTTTTTGATATTATGTTTTGAAGTGATTTTATTTGTACTATCTATATTAATAAATATCAATAAATATCAATAAATATTGTTTTAATAAATATCTTGAAGAGCTACAAGAATAAATACATTTGACATGAAAATATCAATATAGCCGACTTTCTACGAAGTTTTATAGGGTGTATATAATTAAACGCAAAATTCATTATAAAAAGATTTGTGTACTCTTTGAAAATAGTCAATTAAGATCATGCGACATCATTACAAGTAGCATCAGAGAAAAAAATTGTTTGATATAGTGTGGTTTGGGAACTAATAAAGCTGTGGCCTAATCCTAAAGAGCGAGTGATCGTGAATGTGGGAGCACGAACGATGAATGACTTCTGATAAACATTATCCAATATTAAGGTATTTGATTTGGACTACCTAGGGAAAAGAATCTTTAAGTACCTTGTGGTTTCCAAAAAAATCACTTTAGTACCCTATGGTAAAGAACCCTTAATTCGAGTCATACCTCACCAATTTTCCATCACTTTGGTCCCAAAATTACGATATTGCCCCTTCTTGAATCAGAACCTAACCAAACTCAATTCAACCAGACCGAACTCATATTCAATTTAACCTAATGGAGCGTAGAAAATAAAATATGACTCGGATTGAGCTAAAATTTTACAACAAGAATTCTAAAAATAAGTAGGACATACGGAAAAATTTTCAAAAATTTTAGAGGTCCGAAAATAATTGTTTTTTTCAAAGTGCTGAAACTTCGTAAAATCATATAAAATAGAAAATACATCCAATTAAATTGAAACTTGTCCCATTGGAAAGAATCCTAAAAATACATATGATTTAAGAAATACATTTTAGGAATTTTAGAGGCACAAAAGTATTTTTTTTATTTTTCGAAGTGCTAAAACTTCGTAAAATTGTATAAAATAGAAGATATATCCAATTGAGTTGAAACTTGTCCCATGAAACTTTAAGAACCTCCAATAAATGTAGGAACTAAAATTCATTCCTAGGGCAAGTTTCAACTTAATTGGATGTATTTTCTATTTTATGTGATTTTATGAAATTTTAGCATTTTGAAAAATAAAAACAATACTTCCAGGCCTCTAAAATTCTTGAAATTTTTTCTGTAATTCGTGTGTATTTTTAGGATACTTCTTGTAAAATTTCAGCTCAATCTGAATCATATTTTATTTTCTACGCCCCATTGGGTTAAATTGAATATAGGTCTGGTCCGGTTGAATTGGGTTTGGTTAGGTTCTGATTTAGGGAGGGGCAATATCGTAATTTGGGACCAAAGTGATGGAAAATTGGTGAGGTATGACTCGAATTAAGGGTTCTTTACCACAGGGTACTAAAGTGATTTTTTCGCAAACCACAGAGTACTTAAAGATTCTTTTCCCGACTATCTATATCAAATAATACATATCCTTTACTCACAAACACTTTAATATAACTTCAAGGTTAAAATTTTATGGTGAGAGGTCTTCTAACATATTTCTCAAAGTGTGTGCACTTAAGATAAAATAATATGTTGTAAAAAGACTTTGTTAAAAAAAATTTACATTATTTTATATATTCAAATATAACATAGTAAATTGTCTTCGAGTATCTAGTATTCGTGCTAATTACTAATGCGGAGTCGTTTCTCCACCCACGAGTCAGTTGTAGACTTGACGAGTGGTTGTTTAAACTAAAAGATGTCTACTTCAAGTATACTTGAGAGTAAATTGTCCTTGTTGCACTAATTATTAATCCGGAGTCGCTTCTTCACCCACGAGTGAGTTGATGAACTGGGGAGTGATTGTTTATGCTAAAACACAAATACGTCTATGCTTATTTAGAATAGTAAAATTCGATACCACGAAACGATCTTTAAAATTTTGAAGTTGCTAGTTAGTAAAATATAACCATTAGGTACATGCATGTCCAGCAAATAAACATGGGATTTATATAACTTGACGGACAAATTATATAAATTCGGCCGGATAAGAACAGTTTTTTTTCTGCCAAACACAAAATAAAAATGATTCCTGCATCTTAAGTCTTAACTATTAAGCAAAAGCTTGTGTACACTCCCACGTGTAATAAACCTCGTAGAACTTCATTGCCGGCTACGGATACGTGGCAACGCCCATCCCCTGCTAGAATTATGAAATCGAGGAAACCGACGTGGCAACGACCGTTCTAAATAAAAACGTAACTATGATACTATATTAAAATAAGTTATATAATACACTAAAGTGTGAACACGCAAAGCCAAAACGGCGTATTATACAATATCGGTCGTATTGATAAATACCAAGATACTATATTAAAATAAGTTATTGAGAAAACTGTCCTGCAAATAAAATTCCTAATAATAACAAAATGGATTACATATATAGTTATTCTAACTTAACATCTAACTTGATTTAAAAGTTTTGCGTCGGAACTCTCGGAAATACTGGTGTAATATATTAAATTTGTCATTTTTTAAAAATAATTAAAAATTAAATTAATCGATATACCCGAATATTACATATCCGAATAGGAAACTAATATATAATTCCTGTCTTCAGAATTCGCGACACTAAAACGCCTAGCTAGCATATATTCAATAATTCAAATAAGGCTGAGCTCAACCCTAATAAGCTATGGCGGGAGAGGAGACTATGTACCGAGTGTTGTTGGAGCGGTACCTTAGCTTAGAAGCAAGCCATGCTAGGCTAAGGGAACAGATGAAGGAGATGATGGTGGAGGATGAGAAGAAGAAGAAGAGAAGACAAGAGGATGACGACGACGACAAGTTCTATTACAACGAAGGAGGGTGCAACTACGGCTGCCTTGTGTCCGGATTGGACAAGCTCGACTCTAGTTGGGGCTACCTCCCTGGCTTCTTCAGCTCCGGCAGCGTTCATAAAACGGTCTTGGAGTGCGTTGGACATGCCGTTTTTGTGTCCTGTGCTTCCTCCGGGGAAATCATTTTTTGGTATAGATACTCTCTAATTATTGCTTTAAATAATCATATTTTTACACATTTAAACATGTTTCGAATTTGAACCCTTACGAATTGGAACTAACCAAAGTCCAACTCGGAGATTAGAAAACTGGATATTTCTACCTATTTTTTAACTCGAGCTTCTTGATCTCTCATTTGAAGAAGTAGAAAGAATTACCATTCCTAGATCAATTTGGGCCAGATACTTAGTGGTATAAAATAATTTACTATCTATGATGTGGTCGAAAGTTTCTTAGTTTTCTTGTACAACATCAATCGTAATAACTCTTTACAAGTTTTGTGTTTATAGTAAAAATGATCGTATGCCGTATGAATGTAATGAGAGATTAAAGTCATGTTGATTAAATTTTATATAAGATACAAACATAAGACTAATATTTTATAATATTTTTCTACTTTTTTTGTTATCTTATAGGATTATTGAAGAAATGTTTATAGCTCATATCAAACATTTACTGTCTATGCCAACAAATAAGTGAGAGGAACAAGTTGACAACACATATAGTGATGTTTAGTTTCAGTTAGTATGCTTTAGTAATTTGAAATTTTTTTTGGTCAGATAGTAATTTGAAATTTATAATACATAACACTTACAATCTCAGATCTCCATAAATATGGTCTAAACAAGAGCTGATCTAAATGATGAAGTAATTTGGATTCAAAATATGAACAAATATGTTAGTGTGGTTACAATAATTGCATCTGTCTCAGTATCTGTTATTTTAGCAGATAATTTTTGCTCTTACAGGAACCGAGCAGCTGAAGTTCTATATGGATGGAAGAACCACGAAGCACTCGGACAACGTATCATCGATTTCCTAGTCACCGCCGAGTACATCTTACCCCTTAAGGCAATCATGGAGAGGATGAACTCCGGAACCTCGTGGTCCGGCCGGTTCCCGTTCAAGAAGAGGTCAGGGGAAGTGTTTATGGCATTGACCACAAAGACTCTGATGTACGAGGACGGGGAGCTTGCTGGTATTGTCACCGTCACGAGCGATGCAGCCGTGCTAAAACGCGGGAGCTCGGACAGCGATATGAGGTTCAAGTTGCTTGACGCAAGGGAACCAAAGATGAACTCCAAGAAAGCTCAGTGGCAGACTAGGCCACCGGCCGTGCCTCAGATCGTGTCGTCGGTCTCCAATCTGGTGCTTACATAATGTATCATTTGCATACTGTTACATTGTTCGATATTGGTTCGATTCTTAGAGGATTGATTTGATAGGCGTCGAGGTTCTTGCAACGTAGAAACTCCGACGAAAATCAGTCTAATATCGCTGCAGGTGATTCGGAGGGTTTAAGGATAGTGGTGAGTATCTCTTTTGTCTCAAGTTTTTGGCTTATTTGTTTTAGGAACTTGCTAGAATGGAACAACTCAGATGTATATATGTTCTTACCAGAATGGGAAGAAAGATAATGCTTCGGGGGATCCATCTGCACGTCACGCAGCTTCTAAACTTGTGCTTCCTCTATCCTTTTTCTTGTAGTGTTCTACTGCAAATTGCTTCTTTGTTCTTGTCGAACTGTTTCCCTTACCATGTGCTCGGGATATAGGCTGCTAAAGTGTTGTCAAAGCTACATATCGGGAAATCCCGCAGCGCCGAAGTAGTTGAGTATGATGCTAGTCAGCTAAACCATCTGAATCATAGTGCAATCGACAACGAACTCTCGAGCACACGTTGTGGGCCTAGGCTTTCATCAGCATACGTTAATAGCAGGTTCAGCCTTGAGGACCATCGTACCTCTCTCGTGGAATATGAACATGTTGGGTTAGTGAAGCCAAACTCGCAAATTTCTCTGCAAGCGAAAGGTTACCGAGAGAGAATGTATTTGGAGCCTGGAGCAGCAAGCTGCAAGGTCTTGAAGATAGAAAATGCACAGGACCAAGAGCAAGATGAAGAAGGGATTCCCATCAAAGGGGACCGCGAGGGAAGCCATTCAAGTTCTTCAAGCAAAGAGGAGATTGAAAGAAATGAAGAATGGGAGATTCGATGGGACGATCTCAAACTAGGAGTGGAGATTGGCCATGGTAGAGTTTAAAGATTTAACATTCTGCCATGTTTCGAGTGTGCTCTCAGGTTCGCATTTCCTTCTACAGGTTCGTACGGTGTCGTCTACCACGGCTTTTGGAACGGTTCGGTAAAGTTCTAAACACAAAGCTACCAAAGAACTAGTGATGATAGACGTTCGTACTTAACTGGATTATGAATGCCAGGATGTTGCAGTCAAGGTTTATTTTGGCAGCCAATATGAAGAAGAAATCTTGCAGGACTATAAAAAAGAGGTGTATATTGCATGAGACCACTGGATGGTCATTTGGTCTTGTCTTTTATGGGCAAAACACAGAATGGTCATTCATATAATCTTGTAATATGCTGTTGCAGATCGAGATAATGAAGAAACTTAGACATCCGAACGTCTTGCTATTCATGGGAGCCGTATATTCCCAGGAAAGACTAGCCATTGTCACGGAAGTCTTACCCAGGTAACGAGTCGAAGTCGTTCCATCCTGAATTCTGTGAATGTGCTAAAAATAATTTGCATTCGTTTCATGGTCTTCGTAGGGGTAGCCTCTTCAGAGTACTTCACAAGAACAAGCAGGCTTTGGACATGAAAAGACGTCTCCGAATGGCTCTTGATGTTGTATGCTACGAAGCCATATTCCCTCTCTGTATCGTTACTTATCGGTTCGTCGAGACCTCGTTAATTTGATCAATATGATCTACAGGCGAAAGGCGTGAATTACTTGCATCGTAGGCATCCACCGATAGTGCACAGGGATCTCAAGTCCTCCAACTTGTTGGTTGACAAAAATTGGACTGTTAAGGTATGTCAATCTTTTTCTAGTCAATCCGATCAAGATTTCCGAGCGTGGTTATCATTAATTGCTTCGTCGGGAACTGATCGAATGCCTGTCAGGTTGGAGATTTTGGTTTGTCCAAGTTAAAGAATGCAACCTTCTTGTCTGCCAAATCTGGACAAGGAACGGTATGTCTGATACATTATCGCGCTTCCATCCGAATACGCTGAATTTATCTGTTTGATTCTTTGCTGTTTTTCAGCCTCAATGGATGGCCCCTGAAGTCCTCCGGAACGAACCGTCCAACGAAAAGTAAATTTGGGAAACTAGCCTCTCTTGTCTGCCATTCCTCCTCATTTACTCGAGACTCCAATTAACCGGATTAGTTGTCCTCGAACAGGTCGGATGTATATAGTTTCGGAGTCATTCTATGGGAGCTCATGGCTGTGTCGATCCCGTGGAACCAGCTCAATTCAATGCAGGTAAACACTTGATCATAAAAAACAGCCCCACCTGTCGATCAAAAACATCGACTCCTCGCGTGTTCGTAATCTGATAAAGGGAAGTTTCGTGTTCGGAAGATCGTCGGACTTGTCGGCTTCATGGACAGAAGATTAGAGCTACCGGAGGAACTCGACCCCAGGATATCATCAATCATCTGCGATTGTTGGCGAAGGTAGCGATCTACATGTTAAGAGTTTATTAGTGCACGTAAGTGACTTGAACAAGGGTTGATTTCTGGGTGCTGATGTTAAATTTGCAGCGATCCTGGTCAACGTCCTTCGTTTGAAGAAATTATTCTGCAGATGACAGCAATCATCCTAAAGGATCCGCCAATGGGTGCCTCTCCGAATTAGATTTTTTGAGTGTCGCTACGGCTATACGTGAGGCTTTACTAGGTGCTTGGTTTTAGAAATAATCATACACGTTTTGTCGGAATTTCTTTAATAGCTCTACGTAACATTCGAACTCGACAATTTATTATCTTAAGCTTTTTTTTTAATTCTGCAAGGGGAAATAATTCTGCCTTGTTTATTTGAGATTTGTACCACTTTGGTATTATTTTTTTTGAGATCCTATTCTAATTCTATTATATTACAACATATGCTTAAGCCAAGATTTGAATCTTGGATCTCCACCCACTCAACACTTCCTAATACTACTAGGTTATACTGCCACGGATCACTTTGGTATTATTGTTCATGCAAAATTATAAAAATGGTATACCAAAATTAAAAATTATGGAACTAATATGCCTAGGACACAGATACCAAGTCAAGGGTAATTTTCCCGTGGCCTTTAAAGTTCCCTCGCTCGGAACTTTTATTAATTTGAGTTATTTTTTAAATTTTTTGATGTTTATGAATTATTTTTTAATAAAAGATATTAGTTAACTAAAAGTTATCTAAATTATTTTTTATTGATTATTAAGGTAATTAATAGATTATGTAAATTTTATAATTTGTGCAATTAGATTGAATTTAAATTGGTTAATTAGTTTTGTATATATGGTTTAGGGTTAATTAGGAAACTAATTCATTTTGTTAATTATTGTTAGTAGCCAAATGACATGACATATTAAATATTAAGTATTCAATGAACTCTACGTTAAATGAAGTCTACGTTATTTTGGGTACGGAGAAATTAAATGGAGTCTACGTTAAAATCAAACGACATGACATATTAAATATTAAGGTTTTTTTTTGCGAAAAAATATTAAGTATTTTGGTAAGAGGGTTTTACTAAATTGTCGAAATTCCAAACATCATCGTTACTTATTTATATTTTTTAGTCCACTCAATATCATAATAAGAATGCTCAAACTTTTCATGATGTCCACGCAATTGGCAAAAAACTCCCCGACAAAATGCGTTATGAAATGAAATATATAACTTGCAAACAATGGCGTAGCTACATGGAAATGGATGGGAGTAATTGTTCCCATTTAATTTTTTTTTTTATAATTAGATATATTTTTAATATATATATTTATTAAAAATTAAAAATTGACCCCATTAAAAAATTAATCTACCTATAATTAAACCAAATTTTAATAAAAATTTAGACATTTTTTATATTGTCCCCACTCAGAAAATTTTCTGGCTACGCCCCTGCTTGCAAACATCTGCTCGAATTTCATTTCTTGCCACTCGATTATTCATCAGTAAAAAAAAAATCGTGCAGTTCAATTTCACTCTAAACAAAAATAGTGCAGATATCAGTACAATCATATTCCAATCATGATTGTAACATTTGTATAATGGCTCGTCTATTGTGCTATACATATAATTCCTTAAAAAAAACTAATAATTATAATAAAGTAGAACCACTATACAAGAAAAACCGGAAAATAGAAATCATAAGAATAGATATAAACACTAGAGATAAAGGAAAGTGGACTAAGCACGGTCAGTTGTCGCACTTCCATTTGGAGGTAGGAACGCAGCTAAGGTAATGGCACCAGCTGCAGTGCTTATTCAAGTTTTCCTTCTTAAACAGCAAGATCAATCCCGCGGTCAAACTGCGCGAATCGAGGATCGAACATTAGAATATAGTTCTTTACATAAGCACTTTGTGATCATGCTTTCGGAAAGAAATGAAAATCGAAACACAGATGCATAGGAGAAGAGAAACCAATTGAAGTCGATCAACAGTCTTTCGGACCCATAATAAGTTATCACATAAAACTTGAAATGAAAAACACACTAGGGTTCCAAGGAGAGAAATTACCCAGCAATAAGTAAAAGCGCGGAAACCACCCACAACACATATTGGTAAACCTTGTGCTTCGACTTGACGCGAGTATCAGCAGGAAGATGGCGACTTTCCTCCCACCCAAACTGTGGGCGAAGAAGCAAGACAAAGCCAAGTAGAAAACCAGTCAAGAAGCCTCCAATATGTGCAAAGTTGTCGACATGTGGAAGGATCCCCACGGCCAGATTAATGGCAATGATGATCAAAAGTGTGAGCAGGGCCGCAATCTACAACCAAGGAACAGAGAGAGAGAGAGTTAATCATCCCATGCTTGAGCAAGTAATCTCTCTTACAACAGCAAAGAACTCCACCCCAGTCCTATTTACAGTTCGGGCTTCAGAAGTTATAAGCAATCGAAACAGCCAAATCCAACGGCACTATATCCGTTGAGAAAGTATCAACTGAAAGCCCTGAACCAAATCCCAAGAAGCATGGTATACCCTAGTGAAGCCTGATTGACTATCTGTTTGCTTCATGATTGTTTCCTCGCATAATCTAAACATCTAACCAGTATAAATATAGAGCATTCGTTGCAGAACAAATACAAGTACAGCATAGAGTTTCAACCAAATCCCAGGATCAAACCTTATTTGTGTAGATACTCCAGTTCGTAAGAAGCTCTGATAGCATCGCTCCAAGAAGTCCAAACAAGGCACCAGAAGCACCAACAGAGATGTTATTCTGAATAAAAAGAGCAGATAATATGCTACCACCGAATCCTGATACCAGATAGATCGCTCCCACTCGCACTGCCATGTCGAATCCGTATACTCATATCAGGATCCACATAATATTTAATAGTCATAATACGAGGAACACAAATAGAGGAAAAGCTTGTCAAAACAAACAGAGAAAAATCAACAACAACAAAAATCGGCAGTCAAGATTTTATGGCTAATAATGCATATAAGAGCTACCTGTTATTACCTTACAAAGAGAAGAATTAAAAATAATGTGTGAATTAAAAATACTGTACATGTAGAGTTAGTTAGGAGTTCATACCAAATCCAAATTGCTGTTCGAGACGAATCCCGATAAATATCAAGCTCAGCATATTTGCTGCTAGATGTATAACCCCTGCGTGTAACCACATGCAAGTGACCAGCCTCCATCCTTGATGCTCGTATACTACATTGTTCCACTTGAGAGCTCCCATTTTTTCCAATCTTCAATAAGACCATGATATTTTTTAACTTATGGTCCAAGCAAACAAAACACGCACAACTACCTATGAGCAATATCCCAGTCAATCACAAACAGGAGTTGGTCCAAGTGGCAATAGACTTAGATTCCCTTAAGTATGTCTGGATTCAAGTCTCACGAATGTAATAACGCTAGCAACAAATCCATAACAGGGTAGTTCTAGAATTCCCTCATGACGGTCCACAATGAGACAGAGAAACCAAGAACAAAAAAAATCCCAAAAACCTCCAAATATAGTAACTAACATTTGAATTCCTCAACAAAATAAAAGACAATCCCAATTTATCACCACCAATCAACACAAGACTCACCCCCGAAAAAAACCCACCTAGCTAAGGCCACCAACCACCTCAACAGCCACCAACCCCGCAAGAACTCAAACCCCATAAAAAACTATAAAGCAACAAACTTTATAAACCAAATTAAACAAAAAAAAAGAAATTAACAGAGATACCCACGTGGAGGAAGAGGGACCAAAGAGAGGGTTCTCCTTCAACGGCTGGAAAGACAGTCTCCCGAGGAACCTAGCCACGCACCGGCCGTCGAAGCCGGGGTTCTTCTTGGGGCAATTGTTCACGTACATCGCCACCACAAAAACGGCGACGTTGGCCACCACGATCACAGGGATAAGCCACGACGTCCATTGCTTGTCCTCCCACGACGACCTCGTGTTGCCGTAGGCGGCACTGTTATTGATGGAGCCGTTGCTTCTTCTGCTCTTCTGACCTGTCTCCAAATCCCTACTCCCCATGTTCTCTCTTCGGACAATATTCGATCCTTTTGTGGTTGGTTGGTTGGTTGGTTTGGTCTTCGGGTTTTGAGGCACAGGGAGGGAGGGAGGAGAAGAAGAGTGTAGTGGGTGGTGGAGACAGCGTGTCGTGATTTCTTATTCGGACACGATATCAACTTAATAACAATTTTTTTCCACTTTTGTTTATTTTTATGTCTAAACTAGAATTATTATTGATTAAACTATGCATCATTTTTTATTAATGATTTATCTAATGCCGTGTTTTAGCGCGTCCAAAGACGCGGTTTTTCTAAATATGTTCGGTTGGCAATTGGAACAAATACTGGAATTCCACGTGGAACTTGTTAATGAATTACAAGCAGTAGTTTGGGTTAATTATTTGTTTACCTACCTAGCGTATACGCGGTTTACCCTTTGATTCAAAAATGCATATTGACAATCAAGTTGCAATTTGGTTAGCTTTTAAAGTTTATTCTGGTGTGATTTTATTTTGGGCAAATTATACTCAGGTCCTTGGTCTTTACATTATTCTCCTATTGGGTCCTTCCTTTGTCATAAATGAGTATTAAGTCCCTGTTTTATTCAAAAATGTTTGTCTCGGGTCCCCACCAACCAAATCGGACTTTTTTTTTTAATTTTTTGTCATGTGAAATGACTATTCTATCCTTCACAAAACGACAAATTTCATCATATTTTTGTCGTTTTGTGAAGGGTAAAATAGTCATTTCCCATGATAAAAAATTAAAAAAAAGTCCGATTTGGTCGGTAGGGACCCGAGACAAACATTTTTGAATAAAACAGGGACGGATTAATCATTTATGTAACAGGAGGGACCCAATAGGAGATTTCGGTAAAGACCAGGAACTTGAGGCTAATTTGCCCTTTTATTTTTTACTAGCTAATCAAGTTGCGGATTGGTTATTTTTTAATACCAAGATAGGTACTTCTTTAGATTATGTAAGGTTTAATCCTTTTCATGAATTCTGGGAGCTACTCTTGTATAACTAAAATGATCAAATATTAAACTTCAAGCTTCTACCCTGAAAAAATCGTAAATTGCTTTGGCATCATAAAGTGAATCCAACTGATTCCCAAGTGAGCCGATATAAAGTTAGTCATAATGTCATACAGTAAGTACACCACTTATTCAGTTTTGAATATTGGAAATGTGAATTTTTTTTAACAAAATTGTTAAATTAGTACATTCTTAGGAATTAAAATTAATTATTTTTCTAAATTCAAACAATTTTACTACCAATTAATCTAATTATCATGACACATCACATGATGGATACACTCGAATTATAGCATAAACTTTTTTCCTCCTTTCAGAAGTAGAGAAAAAGGGGAAAAGTTCCATTGGGGATATCAAAGCCGGCAGTAAATTATCAATCCAAAGTGGGGTAAGATAGAATAAATTCTGTTTCATTTTTTTCACTGATAGGTGTGACTCGAATCCTGTCAAAAATGACAAAATATTGTTTGAAAAGAGAATAACATCCAATATCATATAAAACTCGAAGGTTTAGATCAATTTGCTTAAATTTTTTTGTTAAAGAAAACCGGCGGTACATTGGAGAAGATAGTTGACCAGGCAAGAGTGTTTTCTATTCCAAGACATGAAGTCAGATGCTTTTCTAAGAAACTTTTAATTCGCAAGTCTTGCCGGTTAGAAAAAACTAGTTCTCCAAGTTACGCCACTAAATTATTGTCAACCAGAAATAACAATTCTAGACGTGTTGCCAATTGGAAACAAAGAGATCAATGGTGAGGAATCGGTCCAAATATTCAAGTATATATTTATTTAAAAAGATCTTATATACAAATATAAAATACACCAATAAAATTGTGGCTAATAAAAGAATGTGAAAATATTCATAAAATTAGAAGTTCACAAAAGAAAAAAACAAAGTATTTTTTTAGGGGTAAAACGCACCAATTATATTATAAAGAAGGTTACATAACAATACAAAAAGATCGAAAACACAAGACAGGATAGTCGATCAGAAATTAAAACCGATCCAACAAGTGCAAGGAGGCACATGACGGGATCGAAGGGCGACTGAATTGGTACTAAGACCATCGGTCGAGGCGGAATCTGCCGAAACGAAGTTCGGTAAGAAAACCTCAAGACAAAGTCGAGAGGGCAACTGAGTGTATACAAGATACACTCAGCAGAGAGCCTAGGTCGAAATGAATCGACCAAGGCAAGGTTCTCCTCCCACACCCATTGGACAAGCAATAAAATCCAAAAGGAACACATGACCGGCAAACGCCGAAACAAGCTACAGCAAACGCAGCAAAGCGAAGAAACGACAAGGCCAACAAACAGACAAGGCCTGGACAAAGAAGCAGCACAAAAATTCAAAAGCAACATCAAAGCAACACCGACAACAACGGCAAGCATCAATAAAGACACACATATTCTTCTACCACCACCTCCGTCAAAGTAGCCAAACACAGAGCTCGGGCTCATCCCCATCCGAATCAAATACGCAGAGAACATATTCAACAGTGAAATACACCCAACCCTACTTGGGTACTCCAAGCTCCGCAACAAATAGCAAAGCAGGGCCTTACCAATCTCCAAGTTGCTGGCCTCGACACAAGCCTTGAACAGAAGGGCGTCGAGGGGCATCCCGTTGCAAACAAATCTGAAGGTGATGGTGTTCTAGAGCGTAGTGGACGGACAGGGAATTGTATCGAACAGAAGGCATGCGAGATGGGGCTTCCCATCTTGGTAGAGATGACTCAGCCAGTTGCAGATGGTGGGAGTTTCCAGGGGCTGGCTCGGCGGCAGAAAGCTTACCAAGAGGGAGGCCCTTGCCAGATTGCCAGCGTCGATGGCATGGAGAGCGACGGCCTTCCCAAAGTCTCTGACCGATAGACAACGAGTTGTCAGCGGATAGTAGAGGTGGACGAGCTGAGGCTGTGGACGGAGTGCGAGAATGGAGATGGAGGTTGGGGATGCGAACTACGGAGGTTGAGGGAAAGGTGATGAGGAGGGCAGAATGAGGAGGAGGGGGCGGTAAGTGGCGATGGAGGTTGCGGGCAACAAAGGTCGAACGGAAGGCGAGGAGAAGAGTGTTGGCTCCACTGAGAGAGAGAGAGAGGCTCCACTGGGGGAGAGAGTTGCTCTACGATAGGAGAGAGATAGCTCCATAGAGGAGAGGATTAAAAGAGGAAGAAGGAAGTTGAGGAAGAAGAAGAAGAGGGGTGGGAGGCGGAAGGGAGGAAGGGAGGCAGGGGTGTCTAGGTTAATCGACTCTCATTTGATTTCTCTAGTTGGAGTTTTTTTGTCGTCGATTAGTTTGATTGGGGGGAGAACTATCTCGGAAAAAACAAAGTAGTTAGGATAGGGACTTGAAACCAACCTAATCTAGTTAATTTATACCAAGAGTAGTTGCAATTTAGGGAAACCTATGCCTGATGCAAAGCATGCCTTTTTGGTGAAAATTGGTTACGCGGTATTAAATTACAATTGAAAGTTGACACGGCTTTCCCTCAAAAATTGGAACTTTCTCAATTTTGCAGTATCATCCTAAACGAACTTTTGTTTTGGCATGCCGTTTCACATATGATTTATTGGAACTTTTATGTAAT
The DNA here is from genome assembly GCA_012979155.1 of Hypericum perforatum. Taxonomy (NCBI): domain Eukaryota; kingdom Viridiplantae; phylum Streptophyta; class Magnoliopsida; order Malpighiales; family Hypericaceae; genus Hypericum; species Hypericum perforatum. The sequence continues at coordinate 29,388 of SOPF01024558.1, read as the reverse complement.
AGCCAGCAAATCTAAACAGCAAAGTAGTTCAACACAAATACAATCAAGTTGCGTCAAGTGCTCAAATCTAAGATTTCTAAGTTAAATTAGAATAACGTATACATCAGTTGATCTGAGTGATCCAAATACTCTAATCTGAATATTAGAATATAAGATAGAACAGATTCTAGGAAATTTGTGAATATTCGTCCCATTACATTGACTCCTCAGGATGAAAGTTGTGACCTCCCAGATCATCAAAATGTTCAATAGATACAATACCTACAAGAGAATGATGATACAACAAAACAAATACAACAAAAACTGAAGAAAAAAAAGAACAACACCAGTGAGTTGCTAATGGAAAATACAGATGGTGAAGCATAAAATGTTGGTTAATGGGTTGATACTAAAAGAAGCACATATATGTGTACCAGTAAAGATGACCAACTAGCCGATCAGTGCAGAATGGAACGAATTCCGTACTAGATTCTCATATGAGCAAACACAGTTCCCTTAAAATCAAATAGATCATGCTATAAATCTTTGGCGATGGGATGCAAAACATAATGAAAAATGTAAGTACCTTCACAAATTTTAGATTCAGATATATCTATTATTTGATTTTTTTTTGTCGAAGGGGGGGCTAAAGGCACCCCAAGCTGAACTTTATTTAAACTGAAAGGGAGGTTACAATAGATTGGGGGAAAGCAGTGTCGCTAATATCTCTAGTTAGGAGGGGAACCAGACCTACAGGTGGGTTGTTCATTACATGATCGCATATCTAGGAATTGAAACCAAGATTTGCTAGCTAATCGGCACATGAATTTGCCTCTCTATAAGCATGTTACACCTTAACTTTCCATGCCCGAGAGAGTAGTTCTCTTATGTCCAAGATGATAGTGGAGGAGGTAGAACTTAGATGCGTTATGGAATTGAGTGTTGTTGCCACAAAGCTGGAATCCATCTCTAGTATGAGTTACTTCAGACCCAACTCCCATGCCAGATTCAGGCCTTTTAGGGCCCCCAAAGTTCTGCTGTGTTACTAGAGCAAGATCCCAGGTTGGAAGTGAAACCTTTTAGCCATTTTCTGTCATGGTTGCGAATGATACCACTAGCAGTTGTGCATGTTGTTGATGCCCATCGAGCACCGTCCGTATTGAGTTTCACCCACCCAGCTGGAGGTCGCTCCCAACCTATAAGTGTTACTCGTCTTCGGGGTATGGTTGCCATCTTTTGCACAGATCGCTAGGCCTCTCTGCTCTCCTCTAATATGTTATGCAGAAAGGCAACAACATTAGAGGGCCGCTGGATTCCTTCTCCCCAGACCTTATGATTCCTCCAATGCTAGATATAATAAATGGAAGTGATGAAAATAGAGGTCCATGGGGAAAGGGGAAGCATATTCAGCTTCAACCACGAAGGCAAGTCAGTAACAAAAAAAGTGGTGATATTGCAATGATAGAAGTGTAAGAAGTGTGTCCATAGAGGCCTGACTAGCAGACAATCTCGTAAGGCATGTAGTGTGGTCTTCTCTTCCCTTTCACAATAAGGACAAATGGCTGAGTGTGTCATGTGCCTATTCCTACGGATTGCGTTTGTAAGGAGGCGTCCATGTCTGGCTAGCCATGTGGTCATCTCGTAATGTTGTGGCCCTTTCCAATTCCAAAGATTGGGCCATAAATCATCAGTTGCCTCAGTATCCCAATTACGTAGGAGATTATAAGCTATCTTTGTCTTAAATTCTCCGAAGGTGGTCAGGCTCCATGAGAGTATATCGGGTCCTTACTCTCAGTTTGGGGTTGGCATCCCTGCAATAGATAACAAAATGGTATAAGGTAAGTGCTTATCAAATAAAACCCAGTTCCATCTGTCATTTATGGTAGCTTTATGGGTGCTTAAATCCCATAGGTGTTCGGGCACAAGTGTGGTAGTGTAGTTGATGAGTGGACCCGAATCAAGGAGCCACTTGTCATGCTAAAAATGGATGGAGTTACCATCCCGAATGGACCATTGGGCTCCCTTCTTGATAAGAGGCCATAGTGAGGATATCGCCTTCTAAAGTGGTGAACTGTTGGTTTTGGGTGGGTTAGCGGGGAACACACAATCCTGTTGGACATACTTGCTCCATAAGACCCATACCTAGAGTGCATCCTTCTTGGTGAGGAGTTCCCATCCCAATTTCATGAGCAAGGCCAAATTTTGATCCCTCAAGTGTTTGAAACCAAGGCCTCCAGCACTCTTGGGCTTACATAGATTGTCCCATGGGACTAGGTGTTATTTTTTCTTATCTTGGGAAGAGCCCCATAAGATACCTCTCTGGGCTTGCTCAATAGCATCGCATAGGCCAAGGGGAAGTTTAGCCGTTTGCATTGCATATGAGGGAAGGGCAGAGATGACAGATTGTGCTAGGGTGGCGCTTCCTGCTAGAGAAAGCTTCTCCACACACCACCCACTAAGCCGATTGTGGACCTTGTCCAAGATGAATTGGTAGGTTTGCTTCGTCACCCGCTCGTGTAAGATAGGCATTCCCAAGTACTTCCCAAGATTAGAAGTAAGTGAGACACCAAGTTGACGCGCTAGAGCCTGTACCAAAGCTGAGGAGGTATTCTTTGAGACGAAAAGCTTCGTCTTTGCTCTACTTATTTTCTGCCCTGAACATAAACAAAAGTGATCAAGAATGTTAGTGATATTAACTGCTTAGGGAGGAGCAGCCTCGGCGAAGAGAATTAAATCATCCACGAAAAATAAATGTGATAATTTTGGGTCATTTTTGGATAATTTAATCGGCTTCCATAATCCCTCCTCAACACTGTCAATAATCAGGTGTCCAAGGCATTCTAAACAGAGCACAAAAATGTAAGGCGAGAGAGGATCTCCCTGCCGAATACCTCGAGTCAGATTAAAAACCGTAGTCATTTCGCCATTCCAGAGTACCTGCATAGAATAAGAACTGATACACTGCATAATCAGAGAGGTCAAACTATCTGGGATATTAAGATATTACAAAGCCTCCTCAATAAAGGACCACCTAATTCTATCATATGCTTTTTTAAGATCAACTTTTATGGCCATAAGTCTCTTCCCTGATTTCCTTGATTTCATCGTATGGATGGCTTCTTGGGCAATAATGATATTTCCCGAGATAGACCTACTCGAGACGAAGCTATTTTGGTTTGGACCAACCCACTTGGACATGTGCTGTTGGAGCCGATTAGCCACAATCTTCGTAATGACTTTAAGCATGACATTTTAGAGACTAATAGGTATGAAGTGGGAGGGGGATTCCGGGTGCTCCATCTTCATGATGAGGACTAACGCAGTGGAGTTGATCTCACGAATGGAGGAGTCGCCCCAAAAGGCCTTTTGAATGTAGTGCATAACAAAGGAACCCATAGTGGCCCAATTCTTTTGGAAAAATGTTGCATGAAGTCCATCTGAGCCCGGGGCTTTGAGTAGGCCTATAGAGAAGACCGCACTCCTAATTTCATCTTTACAAGCAATCTTACTAATATCCTCTTTTTCCATGTCCAACAATTTTGGAAACATGTTAGTAGTAGTAAACTGGACATATTGAGTATTCTCGTCAGTATACAAGGATTGGAAAAAGTTAGTTAGGAGAAGTTTAACATCCTCAGGGTCAGTCAACCAGACACCCGCATCATTTTTTAGTGCTACAATTATGTTGTGTTTTCGCTTCACAAGGGTTGTGGCGTTGAAATATGATGCGATAAATATTGGGTTAAAAATACGTGCAAGAGAACACGATCGCTCAAGTAATAGAATGATAAGTAAGATCGTCTCCATAGGGACAAATTGATCAATTCTCTAAGTACTAGATTATGAATTCGCAACTTTAATCTAAGCAACTCAATTCAAATAATTGGATTATGATTAATTACTACGAAACGCCGAACAAACTAGGGTTGTCAATCCTGAATTTGCACAACGATCAACTAACTTAACAAACAAAAGAACGAGAACGTGATCTACGTTACGTACTAAGTTCGTCACTCTTAACACGCGAACACTCAACACGAATTAACCAAGCAATTAATGATCAAGTAGATAAATGAAAAGACAACACCTGACCACGAGTTATGAAAATAGCTCGTTGATTGATTAATCCAAATCGCCGATCACAATTCTCCAAATTGAAAGCAAAAACAAACTAGGGTTGATCTCTTGTGTGAAAACGTTCAAGAGTGTCCTTAACCCAAAGTTCAAGGCCTTATATAGGCCAACCTAAAAAACAAAACCTAAAAGAGAAGTCCTAAATTGACTAAACAGGTCTTCTAAGTTTTCCCAGGCAATCCAGCGGGTCGCTGGCTTTTCTAGCGGGTCGCTGGAAATCATCAGTTCGCCTTCTGTCACTTACAACTCTCCAATTCTTCAGACCTTTCTATCCGCCATCGCACCACGCCTCACTACTTTGTCAATCTTTATGGAATCACCTACAAAACCACCAAATATCGACAGATTTCCCGCTCCTCAACATAAACACAAAATGCATAAAAACATACTCGACATACGATAAAATGAGAATAAAGCGTGGACAAAATATGCACAAAACATAGGTAGATGTGTGTCCATTTACACGCACATCAAAATATTTAGTGTTACGATCCTCATTGGCCAAGAAGTCCCTCCTCGACTTTTGAAGCCAAATGAGCTCTTCTTGCTCCAAAGTGGATTCTAGCTCCAATCTCAAGCTTTTTTCTAATCTAGTCAAAAAGGGGTTAGTTACACGGTCAAGAGCCTTCTGTATACCCAAAAGACGATGCTCGAGGTGCCTCTTTCTTTTGAAAATATTGCCAAATATTTCTCGATTCCAGATTTTGACTTTTTGCGTAAACATCGCACAGGCTCCAGGGAGTGGGGAGGAGTTATCCCATGATGATGAGATGAAAGCTTGGAAATCCGGGTGGGAGTGCCAAGCCACTTGGTATCGAAAGAGCCGCTTATTCGGACGAAGGGAGTTGGGCGATTCCGTGCTGATTAGGAGGGGACAATGATTAGATTTAGTTCATAGTAGATGCTGTATGTATCCCTCTGGAAATTTTAAACACCACTCTAAGTTAGCCAAACTGTGGTCCAGTCGTTCATAAATTCCACTCTGGTCCAAGTGAACTGAGGTCCATTAAAACCCAGGTCCAAGAGTTCAGTGGCCTCAATCCAATTCTAGAAATTTATATGTAAATTTCCTCTAATTGGTAGCCCCCCTCTTTTACCATCGGCTGGAGTGAAGATATTAAAGTCGCCAGCTAACATCCATAGTCGGGTCATCTGCATAGTAATAGAAGACAGAGAAGACCAAAGAGAATCTCGAATAACCGGGTTAGGATGACCATACACAGTAGTAAAAAACTAATCATTGTTAATGTCATGATGGATAAATTATCGGTGGATAAAGCAGACAGTGATATTAAGGTTTTGATTATGCTAGAAGACCCAGATACCACCTGAGTGCCCTTGCATCAGAGCTTGGACAGTTTTGTTAAACCCATGAAGGGTTGCCAATTGGTTGGCTCTATCCCCCAAAATCCATGTTTCTAATAAAATAAACATGTCCGATTTATGATTAGAAATCAGGTTTTTAATAGAACATCAAAATCTAGAGCTTGCGGCACCTTGGCAATTCCAGATAATTAAATGCATAAGGAAAAAAATTCAAAGGGAAGGACAAACAGCTTACTACCCAGGGATGTCCCCGGCCTTATCTTCTTGCATGGCATCGGAAAGACCAACTACCTCCATGGAGTGTTTCTCACTGATGGTGATGGGGTTGCGATTTTCGAGTAGTGCCCCTGGATCTGGTGGGAGGTGAGGAGTAGTATTACCATTCAGACTCGATAAAGGTTCTACAACTACAGTTAGCTCTACTGGGTCTAGGGGTTTGTTGGAGTTGGAGTGGGTTTTGGTGGTATCTAAGATCATATCGTTTGGTAAGGGTGGGGTTGGATTGCTATTCTTGAGTGTTGTGTTCTTGGTAGTCTTGGGAGAGGCCGTGGGTACTTGGGAGGGTGCTAGTGGTTCTGGCACCTCCTTAGACTGCGTGTTCGTAGAAGCACGAGGCTTAGTTGGAGTAATTTGGGCTTGACTTGGTGTGGTAGCTTTCTTGGCTATCTGGGCCTGGGCATTTTTGGGTTTAGAGGCTTTTTGGGTTTTAATTGAGTTGCTATTAGGAACTTTGGCTGACTAGGAGGATGGGGCTGTCCTATTTGACGTAGAGATGGGCTTGGGTCCATTAGTGGTTTGGACTTGAGAGATGGTGGGGGTTGAAGTTGTTGGTGGGTTTTGGGTCTTAGATTGTCCGTTGGGGTTAGAGGATTCTAGCTGTTTGTCTGCCAGGTCAACAGGAGCCGTTGCTAACACTTGGAAGCATATGAAAAAGATGGTTGTTGCAAAGTTGTACCTTTCTCACCTGTAGGCTTTTGCTTGTCCTTTTCTGGTAAATCTTTGGGATGGACGTGGGAAGGCGCGTGAGGCTTTCGACCATGCATTTTGTGTTGGACAATCATCCAATCCCCGAATCTATCCACAACTTCCGACCGTAATGGTTGTTGGTAGAAAATCGGGGATGGGTCATATAATGGAACATCTGAGTTAGGAACTGGGGTAGGTACCTGGGGGTCCGTCGCAGCTTTCTTCCTTGGACATTCTGGTTCGATGTGACCATAGGTCCCACATCCATAGCAGATGAGTTGCATCCCTTTATATTGAAGCCTTCTAATATGACGACGTAACCTAAAATGTGAAAGAAGTGGTCGGGTTAGGTCGACTTCGACACAAATTCTCACAAAACTACTTCTCATAGACTATTCTGTGTGGGTGTCGATTCGGATTGGGTTCCCAATCCGTTTGGCTAGCTATCTCAGAAAGCTCATATATTAGAAGTCGATTACAAGTTCTGGGACCCGAACCCACGATACTGCCTTTGTGATTTCCACCGATGCCGGGTTGAAATCCGGGATCCACCGTTGAACTGTGACGTATCTGTCAGCAATCATCTAGGGGCCGTCCATGAGGATATGGGTATATTCCTCGTCTGAATGCAGTTTGATCAAGAAGAATCTGTGACTGAGGTCGACCATATAAAAGTCCGCGGGTAGTCCCCATAGTTGTGCCAACCACCTCTTCAAGAACGGGAAGGCAATGCAAGATCCAAGAACTTTGATAATTAGTAACTTCCACCATGGTTTCCTCATCCGGATTTTGTCCTCCTTAGTAAGCTGGATACTGGGACATTCTGGGTCATCCTCTTCATCATCCTCAGAATTGCTGGACACTACTTCTTCGTAGTCAAAGGTGAAAGATGGGGGTTTGTTTGCCTCTGTCTTCTGCTGTTCCCCCATCGTGGCATCCCGAAAGGATAACTTCTGATGTCTTTCTGGTTCAGGGGTATGGATCGTTTCCGAGTTGGCCCCTGGGAGGGTTTTAAGGGAACCTGTTTCCCCCGTCCCTTTTTTCCACCTCTTGGCGGGGTAGGTTGAGGAGCCGGTGGGTGATTCAGATTTGTTACCGCGGGCTGTGGAATGGGTGGGGGGCTTGGTACCTCCCGGGCGGGAGGTTCCATGGTCACGCAGGGCAGAGCAACAGTTTTTCTAGAGAGCGTTTCTCTCACTAGCGTTTCTCTCTCTATATACAAAATATTTTCGAGACAAAAATATTTTTATATCTATTATTCGATTGAGGTAGTGATAGGTAAGGAAACTACCCAGATCATGGAGTTGCTTCTCCGAAAAAAGTATGCAAAGGATTGGGCTGATCACAAACCTAAACACTCAACCCATCATTGTTAAACACTGATGCCTCTTAATTTTTAACAACCAGAAAAAGTCTTACAGTAACAAGTAACAAGATCACAACCTTGAAAACATTATTTGGGTTGACAAATTGGAATCCACTGTATGTAGGTTGCGAATTATTTAAGGCTTCAAAACCCTTGAGGAATGCAGGAAACCTTCATTTATAGAAGAAACTGGTTTATTCACACATGCCCTTAGATGACCACAGCATCCATACGCCCCATCACACTTGCTAGACGGACACTGAAGTTCGATAGCCAGCACGCTGCAACCTCCTTTTATTTTTTTATCTATGTTAACTAAATTCTATTTCCCAAAGACTAATCTTGATGATCACCTTGTGGGTTACGACAACATAATACCGAAATTGTTGTCTTTAAGAGGTGGATAGGTGAGGCACAGAGCTTGTAACTTGCTATGTATGCAAAGAGATGATTTTCTAAAAGGCATCTAATTTCCCGACTCACCTGTCATCAGATGCATTTGATATCTAGAACAGGTCTTCTTATAATCTAGCCCCAGCAGCTCCCGAAGGAGAGAGTCAGTATATTCCTCTTCCCTGTCGCGGGAGGACCCTGCAGTTAGGAAATAATTATGAGATAATAGAATGTTATACTTTTTCTTCCAAAAATTATAATTATAAATTTGAATAATAAATATGTAAAAAATAAAAAATTACCTTATTTATATTCAAATTCCTTAAATATGAGCTTATAACATTGTTTTAATGCTACATTTATTTGAGATATTTTTTTTATAATAAGATGACGATGCTATTCGATATTTGAAAATAATTGAGAAGATTAATGATGTTTTAATACTATTCTATATATTTTTTTATAATAAGATGAGTTTATATTCAATATTTGGAAATAATTGAATGATTGACTCCCAAGCAAAAACTGACTCCCACGCAAATGAGTCTATGAAGATACGTTGGTTGATCCGGAGACATGGCCACTGCTGGCCGTTTTGTCTTGTCATATTGCATAGCACCTACTAGAAGCTATGATGCCTACCAGGTATGGACAAATCCAACACAAGCAGACTTCTTACTTAGACCCGATTATCAAGCCTTGGCCATTTCGAGCTTGGGCAATGGATATCCATCCTTTTCCTGACTCAGTCAGGAAGGATCGCAAACCCAATTCTTTGAATCTCCGACTAGGTCTGTTCCGCGAGTACTACTTGTTGTATTTCCGTGTGTGAACGAAAGTGCAGATGGAATTTAGCAGCAGTCAAATGTAGAAGATCAATTATGATTATAAGTGTCCAGAAAAAAGTAGCTATGGGATAACTAGAATAAAAGTAAAATAAATTCATTTAAAAAATGTCAAACAATTAAATTTACCACAAATAGTATTTTAAAATATTTTATTAAATTTGAAAAATATGTAAAAAATATTTGTTTATTAAAAATATTTTTTTTATACAAAAAAATATAATTGAGAATTATTATTCACTAGAACCAATTCAAAATCGAGATTTTGATGTTTTAAAAAAATTATGACTTTAAATAGAACCATTTTACAAAAAAAATTTCTCTACATAAAAACCAATGCATGTTTATCTTTTCCGCTTAAATTAATATTAATCCATCATGTGAATATCCTACCCGTAATAATAGCCCTCTATGATTCAAGCACAAATAATTTTGGACCACCACCGCGGGGCACCTGTCATCTTCCCGACACATCTTTTCCTTCTCCGCTTTTAGACAAAAAACAGAGCGAAGAAACCGATCCCTAGAAACATCCACCCAACCCAACCAAACATTCCCCGAACTCCAAAGATCCCTTCTCCATTTACCACATCGGATTTCAACCCTCGCGATGGCCTAATTACCCTCAGTTGACTACACTTTCAATTTCAACGGGCCACGTCATGTCCAACCCGACCCCCCGATCCCCTTACAACGACGTCGTGGACGCCAACACGGCGCCGCTCCTCGACCAGACCAGCCCAACCCTCCGCCGCTCCAACGCCACCCGCCGTCCCTCGCTCCGTGATGCGGCGCGGTTCCTGCGCCGCGCCAGCAGCCGGCGGGTGATGCGGGAGCCGTCTATGATCGTGCGGGAGTCGGCCGCGGAGCAGCTTGAGGAGCGCCAGAGCGACTGGGCCTACTCGAGGCCGGTGGTCGTCCTCGACATCCTCTGGAACCTCGTCTTCGTGGCGGCCGCCGCGGCTGTGGGGGTGCTCAGCTGGGGGGAGCGCCCCAACATGCCACTCCGCGTCTGGGTGGTCGGATACGTGATGCAGTGCGTCCTCCACGTGGTTTGCGTCTGCGCGGAGTATCGGAGGAGGCGGCGGAGGCGTGGCGGGGAGAGGCGCTCGGGGAGCGAAGAAGACGGGAGCTTGAGCCCGCCCGGGTACAGAAGGGGTTCTGGAGAGTATGTCTCCTTGTCTCCGTTCGAGGACAACGGGAGCACCACCAGGTAGTTTTTTTTTGTGTTTTGTGGTATATAGCTTGTAATTGCATCTAAGGATTTAGAATTGTTGAGGGCTTGGTTTGGTAGAATAGGAGTTGCAAAATGGAATCCGAGTGGGTACTGTCGGAGAGAATCCCATTTCGGAAGTGGCAAACTGCTGTTGAAGATTCACCCACTCATTGCCTTGGTTTTGGGTCGGATATGAAAATTTCTACATGGTATCAGAGCTTGTTGCTCTAACGAGATCTATTGCATCTTGTGCTTGCACAACCCATGTTTGGAAGCACGAGAGGCAGTGTGAAGTCCGTGCAAACTTCATCCCGAGGGGCCTGTTTACAAGTGTAGAAGATCCACCTACTCACTGCTTTAAAAGTTTTGGGTAGAATATGAATATTCCTATAAGTATGCTTGTTAATTGTTGATCTCTGTGTGATGGAAAGCTTTCATTTGGTGAGAAGAAGATGATACTCTGTTTGCGCCTAACTACGTTGCACGAAGGGTAGAGAATGGATTGAACTTTCATGCGTTGTGTTATCTGTTTATAATTGTTAGAGCCTGGAAAATAGTTTTACTCTAGTTTTATGTAATCTTAGTTATGTTTTCAACTTCCTGCCGTTGTAAGAAATAACAATTCTCTGAAGCATGCGTCGGTATAATTTCTTTTTAAGGGTTATGTGATGTTTGTGCAGTGTTGCAAAGCACCTGGAATCTGCTAATACGATGTTTTCATTCATCTGGTGGATCATTGGGTTTTACTGGGTTTCTGCTGGTGGTCAAGCCTTGGCAGAGGGCTCTCCACTTCTTTACTGGTTTGTTCTCTTCTAATCAAGTCTGCCTATGTTCTATTTGCTTTTGTGATTTTTTCATAGACAACCCTGATTAATAATAAGATAAATAATATAAGATCCAAAATTTGTTTTGTGAACCCAAGAGAGTTATGGAATCAGTTACTATTCCTGAATTGCGCAAAAGAAATCAAAATAAAACGGGCAAGTAATTTACTGGCTGTAACTTACTGAACTAGCAATTTGAACTTTTGTACCTTCTTTCTGTGCAACGGTAGTGTAGTTTGGGTACGCCCTTTAAAATTTAATTGTGGGTTCTTTATTTATCTTTTGTTCTTTTTACACTCCGCCTGACTTGTACTGCTTTTAATTTCTTTTTTCATAAGTTTGCCTACTGTAACCTACTCATACTGTATAATTTTTTTTATGATACTTGCAGGCTATGTATCATATTTCTTGGTTTTGATGTATTCTTCGTGGTCTTCTGTGTTGCTTTGGCTTGTGTAATTGGAATTGCTGTATGCTGCTGTCTTCCATGTATTATTGCAATACTGTATGCTGTTGCAGACCAGGTAGGTCCATCGTACCTGAATGCATAATATCGATATTAATAGATTCGATTTGGTCTCACTTTTTCTTCCACATGCCATCTGAAAACTGACCGATAAAACTGAATCTATATCTCAAATATATTGTGGCAATTGGCAAAGCAGTCTATATATACATTTTGGAAACAAGCTTGAGGGGGAAAAGACGGTTGTTTTTATGGCAGAAAGAACAATATTTTCCTTTTTTGCGCACTGAGATTTTGAAATGATGATGTACACCTTCCCCTTTTAATTTCCGTTTGTGTATTCTCTCCGTACTTTCCTCGCATGCCGGAGAAGCCATGGCTTCGGGTGGAAAAGACGGTTGCTTTTATGGTTGAAAGAACAGTATTTTATTTTTTTTGCCCCCTGATATTTTGAATGATGCTGAATGCCTTCCCCTTTTAGTTTCCGTGTCCCTATTCTCCCCGTACTTTCATGCCAGAGAAGCCACAGTCCCTTGGTTCCTCCTCTCCCCTTTCTTCAACTCGTCCAATTAGACCTACAGCCCACCCCTTCAAAGATACCCTCTTGCCCGCCTTCATGCTCTTGAGCATCTAAGAGCATGCTTTCTTTTTCTATGTTTAATCTAGATGTTCTGAGGTTTATGTGTTAATGTTGCATTTAGACTCGCGACTTCGTCATTTTGATTGATATTTGATGATGGTGGAATTTATATCCTTTTCACTTCCCCATAATGTGCCTTTTGCACTTTCTGATTGAAACAGGAAGGAGCTTCTAAGGAAGATATTGATCAGCTGGCCAAATTTAAATTCCGAAGATATGAGGGGAATGAAAAGCTTGCGGATGATGGTCAGGGACTTCCTGGAGGACTGATGACAGAATGTGGCACAGATTCTCCAATTGAACGTGCACTTTCAGAGGAGGACGCGGTACTCATCTCATCTCTGTTTATTCTGCCAACATGCATGCATATATTGTTATTCTGCTACATTTCTGCCTTTCAGAGAAGCAGGTTTTGTTTTCTTCTGTAATTCTCAAAAGGTACTCTTAATTTTAGGCTAGATTGTACTCCTTTGTTTCTTTGTCCTGGATGCTGTGCTATTTTGTAGTCATGCAGTCATTATTATTTTCTTGTTATGATTTGATGGGAAATTTTCTTGTTTGGGATGCATTCTTTAGAGGGTAGAGATTTCTAGTTTGCCCTTTTCTATGCTCTTCACTGAAGATGGTGAATTTGACCGAACAAATTTGCGGTTACGGCTACATGATGTTTGGCCTTGATGTTCTAGTTCTGATTGAATGAGGTGCGGGATTGACTAGAATGATCATGCTAACGTGAACTTACAGGAATGCTGCATATGCCTTTCTTCTTACGACGACGGAGTTGAATTACGGGAACTACCTTGTGGCCACCACTTTCACTGTGCCTGCGTAGACAAGTGGCTGTACATAAATGCTACTTGCCCTCTCTGCAAGTACAATATCTTGAAGAGTAGTAGTAGCCAAGACAGGGACGAAGTCTAGGACAATATGTTGGCGTTTCCTAGAGCCAGCTGCAGCGACTACTGCTTTTGTTGTTGTTAGAGCTGTTGGATACCGTTGTTGCTGTGGTTGTTGTCGCTTAATTTCGATGTTCGTTGACGTGATTGGTTGTGTAAATTGTTATTTCTGCTGCATCTGCATACATTGTTAACTTTACCACCTTTTAGCGAGGTGCACATATGAGAGGTTCATAGATTCATAGCTTTTCCTGGCTTTTGTGCGGTATCCAAGTTGAGGGCATTTTATATGAATGGTTTCAGTTGAATAAGCTGTTGGATATATAAAACTATAGACAACTTTTATTATATGCATCTCTTCCAACTTGGATTAGCTAGTCAAAGCTATCACATTACGTGTATGGCATTATAAATAACATAAATTTACAGAAATAAAACTTACAATTTTATCGTTTCTATTATGAAACTGATATTTTCGTCCCAATATTTTGAATTCCACTCTACATGTTTTCCCATTGGGTTTTCTGTGGAGAGATTTAACGAGGCCGGTGATTGCAACTCCACAAGAGACCGAGGAGGGACTATGCACTAAGTAGACTTGTAGTTGTCCATGATTATTAATATACAAGGGGTTACCCCCTCCATCTTCCAACAAAAAAAATAACCTCTCATATAATTCCTTGCAATATTCAACCCGACATATTTATGTATGTCTTTTATTAGAGCAAATGCGTAATCTTCATTGCAACGGTGTAAGCAAACGAGATCAGGCCAAGTCCGTTGCGTAGCAAGGATCAAACCCAGCTCAGCAGGTGGACCCAAAATATTGAGTCAAGTTGCGTGGACTTCTGAAAAAACAATTCAATGTATTTTGTCTACATTTGTGCGGATTTTGAAAAATTTTTCAGGACATCATCTATCTAGATTTTACTCTCGACCAACTGCATTTAAATATGGAGTTCTCTCAAAATTTGTGTTAAAAAAATGCACCTTGATGATATTGATAATATCAATGAAATCACTTAAACATTTACGATTGTACATATAGAGGATGTGACATTTGACCCTCCTTGAATAAGCGATGTCCTGGTTGCGCATATACAAACAGTTTGAGAATCCCTTAGTTGCAGGTGCTTTCGATCCTCAAACCACACCATACAAGACGGGATTGCTTTGATACCAAATGTACAGCTCCATAATTTCACTAACTAACTCTACAAACTAACACAGTTTATTTTCAGCATACTTTGTCACTACTCGCACGTACCCAGAGAAATTTTCCTTCTGATCCTACTCGTGGACATGCACATTTAGTCTTGGAGTTTTTTCAAGATGTGTGCTGGAAAAAAAAGTACACGTTATTGATATAGATAGTATTAATCAAATCACTTAAATGTTTCACATGAAATGTATGGGTATTACATTTATGCTATTCATAATAAGTGTGTGTTTGGTTTAATATCAGTGGCTGACTAATAGATATCTAACAACTAATTTTTTCGTGTTTGATGTATTAAAAAAGAGATGTTGAAACCCAAATGCCATTTTTTCCAACAGCTAGAATTTATGTTTGTTACATTTAATTGATTACTGGTATAATATTAAATTACCAACATACCCTCGATTAAGATAACTCCTAATTAAATATTAAATTAAGAGGGATACTTTTTGTAATTGGCAAAAACATAGAGAGAAAATACTAAATATTACTATATTAAATATTAAATTAAGAAGGAAACTTTTTTTTAAATTGGCAAAAACATAGGCATAAATATTAAATATTCCAAAAAACAAGGATTTCTTAGACCTTATAAGAAAATTAGGTCACGTAACTGAATTTCAACAGTGTGGTAGACCAAAAGGGCCCAAAGAGATGTTTAAACGACATCTCTAAGAAGTTATATTGAACATACATTTGAATCTGGAAAGCGGGATGGAAAGTATTAAGGATTATGCCACCATTTTTTTTTAAATTCAAATAAATATAGTATTAGTGAAAAATAATAATTAATTTTATTAGATATATATATTAAAGAATGAAGTGTATTAGATATATATTAAAGAATGAAGTTCATTAATCAATTACTCGTATAAGTAATTTTACAATGCAAAAGTAATAGCTAATGCTAATTTACCCAACACTTTTTTGAAATCGAATATCAATTATCAGTTAAATACTATCAACTAAAAGTTGATCAACTGACAACCGATAGATTCAACTAAATTTGATTAGCTGTAATAAACAGATGCTAAGAGAAAGTGCTCGATCAAGGTCAGTTGAGCTTTGAACTCGCAAATGGAAAAAAGCCCTTTTAACTCGTTTCAGCATCACTAAGACATGATAATGCGCGTTGAGCCATCACTGAGACCCTGAATGCACCATTTAAAGTGTTAAATTGCAAAGACTATCTATATTAATTACCAAATCTGTCGGGATTCTTGTCAAATTTCTACTTTAAATGCTCACGTCGTAGTTTCCCGGTGATCCATATGCTATACTATATTTATGGAAAAAAATTGGTCGGTGGCATCAGATTCCCAACATATATTCAAATATGTAATACCCAACCATAAATGTCATTGGAGCCAACTAACCAACTAGCTTGCTAACTACTCAACCCGTCATATAATTCCTTACAATGTATAATTTCTCTGCTGCAATATGATGCAAGGCTATTCCTTCCGGAAGATCAAAACCTTCAATGTTCCATGCTTAATATACAGTTGTATATTTCCAGTTAGTCCATAAGAGTCGGACATCCGTATCTCAAGACCGTCCGATTATATAAAAAGTGCCAAAGCCAAAACAAGAACCCCTTATAGAAATAAATGAATTTCTTGGATAAATTATTCTAAGACTTTCCTAATTTAAAATATTTGTTTCTCAAATATCTCTATTTCACAATTAGATTAAAAAAGTCTATCTAGTTTGATATAATTATATTTTGAGACTTATGAAACGAAAACCATAGTTTTTATCTCGCAAAAGACGATAACAATAATATATTTTTATTAAAAAATAAAAAAAAACACATTTTTTCCCACTCCTCTTCGAGAACACCCCGCGACTGACAGAATTCACTTATTAATATATAATTTTTAACTAATATTTGCAAGAGTGTATGCGTAATTTTAAAAAATAAGTGATACTGCGTGAGTTCTAAAATAAGTAGGAAAACTACATAATCCATAGAGTCTATAGACTATACATTGTGTTGTGTAAATAATTATTTCGGTGTACTTGGCCAAAGATATTTATAATTGATAATAAATTTGTAATCCATATTCACAATATTTTCAACAAATTTATTTTTGAAACTTTAGGCTAATCTTACAATATTTTAGCATATTTGTTAGAAATATATTTTTAAATTAACAAAAAATTAAATGTCAATCTTATTTCTCAATCTCACAATTAAAAAATTACAAGATATGACAACATGAATGATGATAAATTATTTTTTTATTCTTTTAGATAGAATATATCTGAGATTATATTCATCTAACAATTTTATGGCTAACAAAGTGTCAAACAATGACATAAAACCATACTTTTGCATTCTCCAAAAACAACTTCTTCTCTAAAATGAATTTTGCACTGTCTCTCACATTCTGTGCGAATGCATTCATCTTCTTTGATGACAGCGCGTTCACAAAGTTTGTTATCTGCATTCACTGTAAAAATATAATGTTTGTTAATTCTTAATATTTTTTATAAAATACATTAATATATTATAATCTTTTCCTAAGAAAACAATGTAGGATTTTCCCTAAAAATAATTTATTAGAATCACTTTAAAGTGATATGATAATGGCATGTATCACTTTAAAGATTTTAGAAATAGTAAATAATATTATCTTAAAATGATATGAGAATTAGTGTGTTAATAATTTTATTTATAACTATAAGAATAACTAGAAAGATTTAGGGCTTTGTTTTAAAGATGTCATGAATTCCTAGAATATAACTAGAGGGAATTTACAGGTGCAAAATGCTTATCAATTGAAAAAGATTGGTGTTATATTTGTCGCAACTGTAATTTTGTGTAAAAAAATTTAGATTTCAAAAAAATTAAAATACTTAGCAATAGTTAATTACAGAATTCTACCTGAAACTACAAGAGTAACAATAAGAACCAGCAACATCGAGTTCCTCATTTTGATGATGTTATGAATTGTAAGAAATGTGAGGTTTAGATGTCCATTGACTAAAAACCTACATGTGTATATATATGCATCTTGTGTGCGTATATGTTTTAAGCATTGAATAAAACTACTATATAAAATAAAGAGGATTATGGGAAATCTACCATATAAAATGAAATTTTAAATATAATATATGGTAATATATTAGAGTACAATGTATTCTATTATAGAATATTATGGTATATTATACTACAGTATATTATTCCATCTATGAAAATAGAATATACTGTTTTACCCTTTTTGCAAATTGTACTACCATATATGATAGAATAACATACCATCTAATACTATATGGTAGATTATACTTTATTTTTCTGGATAAAATAAATATTAGATTTAAGTACATTCTATCCTAATAATTATAACATTTTCAAAAGAATCTTAGTATTAAATTTTCCATATGTAACATTGATTGTTTTTATTAAATACCTTTATTTTAAAGTAATTTAGTTTTTTGAAAATATTTAAAAATAATAATTTTATGTTACTATTTTGATTATTTTAATATCTTGTTGCAATAAAATTCTAAACATTGTACAACTTGAATAATGCAAATTTGAAATTTTTGGTGACATCAATATTGACAAAAATTATGCGATTCTTTGTTTGGTGATATGAATACTTACAAAGAAATAAATATATTTTATCTAAGGTTTTTGGTGCTTTGAATATGATATAGAAAATTTAAATTCATGTGCATTTAGTCACCAAAATGTCAACTATAATCTTTTCTGAGGTAAAAAAGTGAATATGTCCTATGTAACTATCTTTTTAAAGACACAATTTTTTTAGACTAAATAACATAAGTTAGAGTGAATCTATTGTAATACGCATGATTTTCTTATGAACATAGTCAATACTCTTATTATTAATTAATGAAAATTAAGACTAGTTAATATAAACCATTTTTTATTATCTCTAAGTTCACTTGGTTATAAGAAACAAACAAACATTATCTTTAATTAAAATAATCATGATGCATCAACACTCTCCTGATGAACTTGGTTTAGAACTCTTATTCATTTATAAATTTTAATATCACTCTGATGGGTTATTTAGCTTTGATCTCTTATCGTTAATGTACTTATAATATTTTAATTTATTTATTGATTCTGAAACCTTTATTTCCATTAAGTTTGACTAAAATTTTATTAAGTACTCATTTGTATCTAACGTCATTTGGTATAACAAATATCATAAAAAAATTTCTTGGGAATATAATTCTACTAAATGTTTTTAAGAAAATTTTTGTTGTCTTTCACAAATTTTTCCTGGCTCAAACATGTATTACGTTGATGGGCAGTTTTTGGATATCACGTTGTAAAAGTATTCATAACTGATTTTTCAATGGTCATCCTTGATGCAGATATTAAAAATTCATTACAAGAAGATCCTTGATGCAGATATTAAAAATTCATTACAAGAAGATCTTTAGTTAGAATGAGCATGGTTTTAGTTATTGTTGTACTTGATACACATCCTTAGATTAGTCTTAACAATTAAGATAATGAATTTGTGAATCAATTGTCATATTTACTCATTCAATATTACAAAGTGGTCGTGGAAGCCCACTTTACGCAGTATTGCAATATGGCCATGTAAGCCCACTTCCAAAGTCATAAATTCACAAAACAATCTCATTTTTAGCTCTTACTCATTCCTTTTTAATAATGTGAATTCTAATGTTATGTTTGAGTCTCATAAGTTTGTATTGTTCAAGAATGGGATATTCTTCGAACAATGGTATTCTTGCAATATGATATTAAACTTATGCACTTAAAATATGTGCACAAACAAAAATGCATAAAACATCGCATAATTCCGTTGTTAGAAACTATACCATACTTGAATTAATACATAGTGGTTATGATCTTAAAAGTCATATACTCATGGTAGAAATAAATACTATGTGAAATTCATTGATGAATGCACTACATATGCATATGTTTATTTGATAAGTCTAAGAATGAACTTTTTTACAAGTTTAAAATTTATAAGGCTTAAGTAGAGACATAATTAGGAGAGACATAATTATTTTGAATAGAGTTCCTATGGGTGAAGCTATGTTGTCCACTTGCTATATTTTGAATAGAGTTTCTTTGAAAAAAAGAACATTTCCTCTATTGAATTATGATTAAAAAAAAGCATAACATAAAAAGATTAAAAAGTATGGGTTTGTTTAGCATATTTACAAAAGCCTAATGTTTAGGAAATAGAGCTTATATATATATATATATATATATATATATATTTATAGGCTATTCACAAAATAGCACAACATACAAATTATTAATCATTGATGCTTTCGAGATCATAGAATTTATAGATGTAAATTTCTTTGAGAAATTACTAGATATATTACTTAAAATAATCTCATTAGAAATCTTTCTTGCCTAGTCTAGTTACCAAAAAGATGAACAACAATGATGACCTTAATATTTCTACCAATGAAATTGAACTTAGAAAAATAAGAGAACTAGAAGAGGGAAAGACTTTGATCTTGAATTCATCAAGTATCTAGTATAGGCTAACAAAAATAAGATCCTTAACATTGTTGAATATATGATGAATGTAACTGATGATCCTAAGATATTTTCTCATGCTAGAAACTCTAAAGATGTTATCTTCTGGGAAAATGCCATCAATGACAAAGATAAATTTAGTTTTGTCTAATGGTACTTGGATATTCCATTTACCTATTAGGATGAAGCTTATAAGATGTAAATGGATATTCAAATGAAAGTTGATCACTGATGGTTCTATCAATAAGTTTGAAGCCAGATTGCTGGCTAAGCGTTATAAGCAAAGACATGAAATTGATTATTTTGATACATATGCTCTTATTGCTTACATTACATTTATTCAATATTTGATTGCACTTGCATCCATTCATAAGTTTAAAATACCCAAAATAGACATGAAAATTGCTTTCTTAAATGGTGATTTAGAAGAAGAAATTTACAAAGAACAACTTGAAGGTTTTGTTTTGCATAGCCAAGAGAAAAAAATTGTAAAATTGTAAATCCTTCTTTGGTTTAAAGCAAGCTCATATGTAATGACATGAGAAGTTTGATAATTTTGCATTATTCTATGGTTTTATCATTAATAATGATGATAAATGTATTTAGCATAAACTTTATGATTCTAATTATGTGATTCTATATTTATATAATGATGAAATACTTATTTTTTGAACTATCATGCTTTATGTGGAAGAAACTAAGAAGTTTTATTAGCTGTAATTTCAATATGAAAAATTTAGGAGAAGCTGACGTGATCTTGGAAATTAAAATCATAAGAAAGGGAGATGACTTGGCATTGACATAATTTCCTTAGATTGAGAAATTTTACAAGAAGTATGATCATTTTGATGAAAAACTAGCTTCTACTCCTTTAGACCCAAGTATCAAGTTAATAAAGAATGTTAGACACACTTGCACACAGTTTAAGTACTCAAGTATTATTAGGAGTCTTATGTATGTTATGTATTACACAAAATCAAATATTGCTCAAAATATAAGGGTGCTATGTTATTTCTCATGGAATCTTGGAGTTGAACATTTGACAATAATAGAAAGGGTTCTTGGGTACTTAAAGGAACTATAGGCTACGGTTTGCATTATAATTTGGAAAGATATAACAATGCAAATTTGAACACTGTAAAATCTAAGTCAAAGTCTACTATTAATTAGAACTTTACATTAGGAAGTGTTGTATTGTCTTGGGGATCTAAGCAGCATACATGTACTTCTGATTTGACAATGCTACCCAAGTTGACTTTATTAGCCGACGCAAGTAAGAAGGTAGAATGACTTCAAAATTTTGTTATAGAAATCTTACTTTGGAAGAAGTCATCTCGAGTAATATTGATTTATTATGATAAAATCATGATTTATAATATCTTTAACAAGACTTGTAATAGAAAGTTGAGGCATCAAATGTAAGATAATTACTCAAGAGATGAATATTTATGATCAACTTTATCGAAACAAAGAAGAAATTGTTGGATCCTTTTATGAATAGTCTATCAAAGGTAACATTTTTTATAAAATATAAAGAAATGGGACTAAGATCTGTGAAAAAAGGTTTACCATCGATGACAAAAACTCAACTTATATTTTGAAAATGACAAATAAAGATCAATGGGTACCAACACATTGTTATAATGGTTGTGGTGTACTAATTTCACTTTCCATTTGTAAATAAGTACAGATTTTAGCATGAATAAGGATGTAGGAAAGTTCTTAATAAATCTATATAGCTTTAAAGATGTATTGCACAAGGACCTGAGATACATACTTATATGTGCATGGAAATTAGACTATTTCCTAAGAGAGTAAGACCACTATAAACAGAAAACTCATGAATCCAAGATATAAGTACATAGCCAACGTGCGAGGTACAAAGTATGCTAGCTACCCAAATCAAGATGTGTGGAGGTCTAGTTCTATCATAAGAGTACTTGGTTCGAGACTCTTTCATCATAGAACCTTCATAAAGCTTTAAATTTCTTTCACTAAGTGAAGGTTCAAATCCAAACATATATATCACTTATGTATTAGTTTCTATGATGATGCACATTTTTGTCCAAATATGAACTACATTAGCTTGATCCATCATAGGTATGTAGGAAATCACTTAAGTGATACACTCACTCTGGTTTGACAAACCATTCACTTCGTTTGTAAAATTATATATTTCTTTGTTTACTATTTTGAAAGTTTTGAAAATAGAAGGAGAATGCTTGATATTTTTATAATTTGGACCTATTAGGTATAAGATGCTATGGCGGGATCTCTAAGGATTCCTAGAGTATTTTTACCATTCAAGAAGTTGAATCATTATACAGTATAAAAAGTCACAATCATGGCTATCCGAGGACTTTATTCCCCAAAATTAAATAAGCAAGGCCATGGCATGGTCCCCTTACCTTTGTATTTTTTTAGTTTTAGAAGCTTAATAATGTAGTGGCCTAGTAATACCATGGCATAGAACCTATGAAAGTGGTATCCCTTAAGTTTAAATTGTTGAGTTGTGGCGAGGAAATTCGGAGGGCCAGTGCCCGCTGGCTCCCCAGCATACGCTGAGGGGGTCCAAAATACGAGGCCAGCGTCCGCTGGACACCCAGTGTCCGCTGGGTGCTGCTGCTGTGACAGAATCTTCTAATCAGCTCGGGACTCGTTTTGGACTCCTAGTTCGACCTAGATAGGTTTTCTTGTATCCCAAGTATTGCCTCCTATATAAAGGCATGTTACTAGGGTTTATGTAAGGTTTTGGGACTCGGTTCCCATCAATAAAAGTTCTCCTTTCTCGCCGTGGACATAGGCATTAGGCCGAACCACGTTATATCCTTATGTCCGTGTTCTTTTGCTGCGACTTTGTTCCCGCGTTAGTGTTGTGTGATCCTAACAACTAGTATCAGAGCTTTTTGGTGAGAGGAAGATGGACGGTGCAAAGTTTGCTCTTGTGAAGTTCGATGGTTCGTTGAATTTCGGGTTGTGGCAAAGGCGTGTCAAGGATCTCCTCGTGCAACAAGGGATGGTTATCGCGCTCTCGGAGAAGAAGCCCGAGAAGATGGGGGACCAAGAGTGGAAGGAGATGGAGGCCAAGGCGGTGGCGACAATTCGCTTGTGCTTGGCGGATGACGTGATATATCACGTGATGGATGAGGAGTCACTAGCTGAGGTATGGAAGAAATTGGAGGCAAGGTATATGTCTAAGTCTTTGTCGAATAAGCTTTATCTTAAGCAATGGTTGTACGGGCTAAAGATGAAGGAGGGCTCAGATTTGAGCCAACATATTAACGGTTTCAATCAGCTAGTGAGTGACTTGAGAAAGGTTAATGTGAAGTTCGAGGAAGAAGATAAGGCGTTGTTGCTCCTGAATTCCTTACCGGGTTCCTACGAGAATTTGGTTACAACTCTGACAGTGGGAAAAGAGTCCTTAGAGTTGGAAGAGATCACAAGTGCTCTTTTAGGGTTTCATCAAAGGAGGAAAACTGGAGATGAACGAACATAAGCGCTGGTTGTGAGGGGTAGCCATGGTGATCGAGGAGGGAAAGATGGAAAGGGATCTAAGTCGGAGTCAAGGAGGTTTAGGGGAAATTGCTATGGGTGTGGTGAAAAAGGCCACCTGAAGAAGGATTGTCCAAGAAAACCTCAGGATCGTGAAGGAGGGTCAGGTTCCATGAATGTTGCCTCAGGTTCGAACTGGGCGGATGAGGATTGTCTTTCTATTTTGTCAGGTCCAAAGCATTCGGATTCTTGGATTTTGGATAGCGCCTGTTCCTTTCACATGACACCTATGAGAGGGTGGTTCGACACATACGAGTTAGTTGATTCAGGGATGGTGACTATGGGTGATGGTTCTGCTGCTAAGATTGGCGGCATAGGAGATATCTGAATCACGATGTGGGATGGTGTCGTGGTAAAGTTGTGTGGAGTTAGGCATGTTCCAAAGTTAGAGAGGAATCTGATCTCATTAGGAGCCTTAGATTGTGGCCGGTACGGCTACAAGGTAGTTGGTGGTCTAATCGAGGTGGAGAAGAATGCTATGGTGGTGATGAAGGGTGAAAGAGATATTCAAAATTCCTATAGGTTAGTGGGGCACACTGCTGTAGATGGAGTCACATCCTTGTGTTCTGAGGGAGAGGCAAGCAGCTCAGGTCATGTGAAGTTGGTTCGCATGAGGGAGCAAAGGCTCGACATGGATGGTTTGAGTAGAGTTGGGATTCGCAGAGACATGAATAGCAAGCTATGGTCGCTTTATGGAGGCATAATTGGCGGAGAGTCAAGGTTGTCTCGGAAAAGCTTTGTTAGCTAGGCCCTGCTATGGTTGTCTAAAGGGACATGCACGTCAAAGATGTCCAGTTGGCTTGGCATTGGGCATGTAAAGCCATTAGTGACATCACGCGCAAGTTGGGTATCTCACTTAAGGCCGAACTTTGGTGTTCGAAGCATGTTGAGGGTTTTACTAGGTAGAACAAAAGGTTGCCCATTGTACGCTATGAATAGTGTTGGTTTGGTGCAAGGTAAATCGGCGGAAGAGCAGTTCGAGGTTGCAGAGCATAGGGTTGACCGGAAAATAGAGGGTACGTCTATTGGTCGCAAGGTTGCTTCTGCAAGGGGACTCGCTATTTTGGGTTCAATGGAGACTAGAGGGAATAGGCTTAGTAAGCTCGGAAGCTCGAGCTTTGGGGCTGGCTCCAAGTGATTGAACGAAGTGTGCAAGAAAGTTGAGATGGTCTTCTTCATGGGGCAGAGTCTTCGTCAAGGTGGAGTTTATTGAAGTTTGGGTGGAGCTTCATGGTTTCTTGCACGAGATGATTTCTCGCCAAGGTGGAGATTATTGAGTTATGGCGAGAAAATTCGGAGGGCCAGCGCTCGCTGGCTCCCCAGCGTATGCTGGGGGTCCAGAATGTGAGGCCAGCATCCGCTGGACACCCAGCATCTGCTGGGTGCTGTTGCTGTGATAGAATCTCCTAATCAGCTCGGGACTCGTTTTGGACTACTAATTCAACCTAGATAGGTTTTCTTGTATCCCAAGTGTTACCTCCTATATAAAGGCATGTTAATAGGGTTTATGTAAGGCTTTGTGACTTGGTTCCCATCAATAAAAGTTCTCCTTTCTCGCCGTAGACGTAGGCATTAGGCCGAACCACTTTATATCCTTGTGTCTGTGTTCTTTTGCTGCAACTTTGTTCTCGCGTTGGTGTTGTGCGATCCTAACATAAATTCAAGGGAAGTGACCTTCCTTTTAGTCACCTTTGAACATTGTTCTAAAGATTTCTAGGGTGATAAAAAGGCATTAAAAAATGTTGTCAACCTCTATAAATAAAGGCATTAGGCTGTCATTTCAAGCTTTGAAAAAAATCTTCAACATCATACTGCCCATTCTTAGTTAAGAGCGTCATTAGATATTCACATTAGCGTGTTCCATGTCAAATCAAGGTTTTACAGACTTTGAATTAGATTACAGTGCTAGAGTATTATTATATTTTAATGACAAGTGTTCACATATGTATTGTACTTGCAAAGTTTATCCTAAAAGTCAAACTTTATCCAAAAGAATATAAACCTACTTGACTTTCGTGCTATACTTGTTTTCAACCTTCATACCTAGAAATTTTCAACTAGAAACTTGCAAGATGGTGGCCCTCACCATCACTTGATTGTGCTATTCTATAATCCAATAAATAAATGGAGTTCAACATTATCAGTTACCTACATGTGTTCAGTGTTGTGTTATGTGTAAGAAATCTAGATTGCTAGCAACTCTTATTGTAAGAAATACTCATCACTGTAAAATTAATTTATTATGATAATTAAATAACTTATTACTTTATTACTTTCTTTTTCTTTCATCATAATAATAATCCTTTATTTATTCAATAATATTAGTGTAGATAAATAAAAATAAAGTATTATGGTAAAAATTATTGGACAATGAATACATCAATCTGATGTTTTGACCACTAAGATGAAAGAAATAAAGTTTCATCATTTGTCAAAGGGCCAAGTGTACATTGCCAAAATCTTGGTTATCTTGTTAAGATTGAAATAAACTACAAAAGAGCTCATACATACATTGTAAAATAGGAATGAAACTTTATTCCTTGTCAAACAAATATAGTAAACATGGTAAATCCTAGATGGCAGAAAGCCCTAGAAGATGATCTTGTATTATATATATTGGCCTAAACCTAATAAATAGAAGATGCAACAATTATAAATTTATATGATATCAGAGCAGGTTGTATAAAATAACCTACCTATACAAACCTACTTATGCAAACACCAATCCCACCAAATAATGTCAACAATGAGTGGCATAACTAAATGAGGAAGATTCAGGGAGGTCACTTCACCCGTATCATCTCGATCCATAGATGTTTCGTCACCATAGTATATAGATGCCTTAGATAATCTAGGACAAGTGTATGTAACTAATTTGCTTTATGACATCAAGTACAAAGAATGGGTTGCCAACATGATGAATGTGTTATACGCAAAGAACAAGTAAGGTTTTTTTCAATGGGACTATTCAATGCCAAGGACAAAACTTGGGGGATTTTTACCCATGGATGCGATACAATACTATGGTAAAAGGCTGCCTAAAAGGTAGCATAGAGAAGAACATATGCACTAGCATAAGATACGTAAAGATGGTAGTAGATATGGTTTGATCTAGAGACCTTGAAAAATATTGTGCACCTCGAGCCTATAAAATAAGGCACTTTGTAGCACAACTTAAGCAAGGAATGCTCATAGTCTTGACTTATTAGACCAACTAAAGGGGATGTGGGATGAGATACAAGTTATCAATCTTATACCAAAGTGCACATGCAACAATTATATCTGTGATGTTTAAAAAATAAACATCAATAATGCGAGAGAAGGAATGCCTTTTTTGATTTCCTAATAAGAATTGATGAATTTTTTGGAGTGGTTAAAACTCAAATCTGGAGTACCACACTATCCTTGGCTCTGGAAATAGCATACCACCTTGTGGCAGAAGATGAACAACAAAGAAATCTCTCGGTTCCAAAGTGTTTGACTAAAAATTAGAGTGGATTTCTAACAAAAAGAAAATAATGGTGATTGACCTAGATACAACCATTGCATGAAAAAGTTGTACATACTTTTGATGGATGTTTTGAGCTAATTAGTTACCCGCTAGGCTAGATAAAACAAGGATAATGTGAACCTGTCTAGAGATAAGGCATGTTTCGATACTCGAATGGAGAAAGACTGAAAGTAGCTCAAGTTTCTCAAGATGTAAGTCTGGTGCCTGGTTTGACAAAAGATCATTGTACGAGCCTAATAAGATATATTAATATTAAGGAGACATGAATAAGCCATAATATAGAGTATCCAAACCAATCCTTAATATGACACATAAGTTTTTTTTGTACTCATACCTAGATAATTGACTCTGGAGCATCAGTACAAATTGTGTCAGATACAAGTCTTTTTGAAAGTCTGATTGAAGAGACTCCACTTTTACCTATCAAAATTCTGAATAGCAAAAGTATAATAGTATGCAGAATTAAGAAAGTGAAATTGATGAACAATCTCATTTTTAATCGAGTCTTGTACATACCTATTTTTAAATGCAATTTACTTTCAACAAGTCACATGATAAAAGATTTAGATTACCGATTCACTTTACTCTATGATTGCTAATTTGTACATAACTTACAAAAGAGGACTTGATTAGTTTGGATAGACACTATGATGGCTTGTCCAACTTTATCCTAGTACAAGATAAGGGGTAGTAATGGCGTGCAAAAGACAAATGATTCACACATGTAGCACTATAGGTTAAAGCAGCAATGGTCCTAGAATCAAGTTAAATAAAATGATACAATTCTATACAGAGTCTTGGATTGTTTTACAAACTTCTTATGTTAATACGCCATAACAAAATGGCATGGTAAAAAGGAAGCATAGACACATATTGGATACTGCCCATGCTCATCATTTCCAAGCTTGTCTCGTGATCAAGTTTTGGGGAGAATATGTCTTGATGGTTGTCTATCTAATTAACCAACTATCATTATTAGCAATTCAATACAAGACACTTTATTAGAAAATATTTCGAAAGATAGTGGACCACAATCACTTAAAGAGTTTTGACTGTTTAGCATATGCACATTAGCACACCTCCGACAAGTTAGGAAAAAAAGGGAGACGTGTGTTCTTGGGTTATGCTTTAGCATAAAAAGGGTACAAAGTTTACAATTTATACTCAAGAGAAACTTTTACAAGCCATGATGTTATGTTTTTAGAACACATCTTTCCATTTATCCAAGCCTTATAAAAAGGAGGAGATGTTGACTCTAGAAAGGCCAGTAGATATCATAGGCCAAACATCATGCGTGACTTAGTCTGAGCCAACTCAACCATCAAGGAATTCTAAGGTATCTTCACTATCATAATTTGTGAGTTATGAGCATTTTTCTCGATCACATAAAGTTTTGCTTGTAGCTATTTCATCTTATGATAAACCAAGAGATTTTCATGAAGGTGTTAAACATGAACACTAGAGAACGACCATGAAAAGTAAGATAGAGGCACTTGAGTCCAACGACGAATGGACATTAAAGTTGACTTAAAGTGGATATACAAAGTAAATTTTAAGCATAATGGAAAAGTGAAACAATTTAAAACAGGTTAGTCGCTTGCAGTTTCAAACAAATTAAAGTAGTGGATTTCAATGAGAGTTTTGGGCCAGTAGCAAAAATCGTGACCTTGAGATGCCTGTTAGCTATGGCGGTGAAAAGAAATTGATTAATTCATCAATTAGATATGAACAATGCTTTTCTTCTTGGAGACCTATTTAAAAAAGTGTACCTCAAAGTTCTCCAAAATTATGGAAAACCAGAAAATAAGAGAGTATGCAGGTTATGAAAGTCATTATATAATTTGCAGGCTTCAAGAAACTGGTACAAAAAAATTTAGAGATGCATTAATAATAAAAAAATTATTCACTCTCATGCTGATAATTTGATATTTGTGTAAAAGAATGGTAATACAACGATCATGGCACTCATATAGGTCGATGATGTTATTCTGGCTAGAACCACTGAACAGAAAATCAATGAAATCAAGAGGTATTTAGGTGACAAAGTTTGGGATTACGGACTTGAGACCTTTGAAATATTTTTGGAAATAGAGACAATACAAATGCCGCAAGGGCTGGTACTTCGCCAAAAAAAATGTTGAATATCCTCGTGAACTGTGGAAAGTAAGGAGGCAAACTGGTGAACTTTCCAATGGAGCAGAATCACCATTTAACAATACATAAAGGCAAAGAGCTGGAAAACCAGACCAGTTATAAAAGGTTGATTGACAGACTCATTGTAAGAACCATGAAACCTATGTGGAATTTATCATATTTTGGGTCATCACTTAGTGATTAGCCATTGGGTAGTAATATGTAAATTACCGACTGAGGGTGTAGTTAAACTGAAACTATATAAAGATGACTCTCTTCTTGTAAAACCTAACCCTAGTTCATATTCTCCCCTCAAAGTGGCTTAGACGAGATTGTAGACGATCAGGAAAGAGACAACATGGAGAAGAGTTGAACCAAACGAATTAAAGATCTAGAGAGAAAACGAATCTGTG